>JAQZBX010011684.1:0-42300 GCA_029593785.1 Cabassous unicinctus | reverse complement strand
AAAAAAAACAAAAGGCAAAAGAGAGAAATTGACTATCAGAATAAATTCACCAACATATTCATATGTCTAGACATCAGCAAAAAATTACAAGCCATACTAGGAAACAGGAAGAGATGGCCTAGCCAAAGAAACAAACCAAATCCTGAAGATATACAAGATTTTAAAAAGCTATTCAGTGATAATCTTGCAACTCTTCTAAATCACTTCAAAGAATTTAAAGAAAATATAACTAAAGAAACAAAGGATATTAAGACACAGGTGAGCATAAGGAACAACTTAAAGTTTGCAAAGAAAGGTAACAGACCTTATGGGAATGAAAGACACAATGGATGTGATTAAAAATACTTTAGAGGCACATAAAAGCAGATTTGAATTGCTGGAAGACAGAATTAGTGATTTCAAAGACAGACCATCTGAACTGGAAAGGACAGGAGAACAGAAAGAGAAGAGAATGGAAAAAATGGAACAGAGTCTGAGGGAACTGAATGAAAATACAAAATGTGCAAACATCCACATTATCAGTGTTCCAGAAGGAGAAGAGAATGGTAAAGGGGAAGAAAGAATATTTGAGGAAAATATGACCCAAAACTTCCCAAACATAATGAAAGACATAAATATTAATATATAAATATTAATAAATGTATCCAAGAATTATAACATATTACAAACAGAAAAAATCTGAATAGACCTAACCCCAATCACCTACTATTCAGAATGAAAATATTAGAGATGAAGGGAGGATTCTGAAAGCAGTAAGAGAAAAGCAAAGCATCACATACAAGGGAAACTTGATAAGATTAAGTGCTGACCTATCATCAGAAACCATGCAGGCAAGAAGAAAGTGGTATGATGTATTTAAGGTACTGAAAGAGAAAACTGCCAGGCAAGAATTCTGTATCTGGCAAAAGTGTCCTTCAAAAATGAGGGTGAATTCAAAATCTTCACAAACAATAACTGACAGAATATGTTACCAAATGACCAGAATTAGAAGAGATACTAGAGTCTTGCAGCCTGAAAGAGAAAATAAAAGCATGAGAGATTTGAAGAGTTTAGAAATGAAGATTATTAGGAAGGATAAACTAAAGGATAAGACAGAAAATAGAAAGATATGAGAAAAGAGAGCTAGAGGACAAAATGGATGAAGTAAATAATGTCTTCACAGTAATAACATTGAATGTTAGTGGCATGAACCCCCCAATTAAAAGACAGACTGATAGAATTTTTTTTTTATTGTGGGTAAAAATCAAATTTTTCACAATACATACAAATATTTGTAAAATGATATATAAATACATATGAATATATGTGCATTTGTTTACGTAAATTTATTATATATATATATACATATATATATATATACACACACACATATATATATATGTATTTTTAAAGGTGCTAAGATTACCTAAATATTACTCAAAAATTACAGGGATTCCCATGTTCCCCACCTCCAACACCTCCAACAACATCCCACACCACCATCCTTCATCCGTGTGACACAACACCCGCAATAGATATACACATCCTGGGGCCTTGCCACTGAGCATGGACCACCGTTCACATCATAGACCACACTCTCTCCCACACAGTTCTGCATGGTATATGCTGATGGAAAATGGCCTACATCCGTCACTGCAATGCCACTCAGGACAACCCCCAAGTCCCAAAAAAGCCCCTGTATTTCAACTGCCCCTCCTCTCCCTGCCCCAAAAATGTCCAGTGGCCACCGGCTCCACCTCACTGTTACAATTTCTTCCATTGCTTGAATCATAATATGTCTACAACAGAACACCAACAAGTCCACTCTAGTCCACAGATCCTCCCCCAATCCTGAGGGGACTGGGATGGTGATGTCCACTCCACCTCCAAGAGAGAGAGGGCTTATATCCTGTATATACTGTGGATGGGTTTATTCTGCCTGCAGCTGCAGGCCCTCTCCATTCCCTGTGATGGCCGTTGCCCATCATCGTCTCCTCGCCAGTTTACTTGGATGAGTCCATTGAGTTGTAGGGTAGGAGATGCAGCTCCACCGACATTCCAGGCACAGCTGGCACATAAGTAGGCCAGAGCCTTCAGTCTCTGGAAGAACACCTAACAACTCTAGCATCACATATAGGTTTGAATAGAAGGGACTGATGGACCATGTGCAGGGAGGACTTATTTGAGTTCAACTCTGTCATTCTCATGAGCACAGATTCCACTGAAGAGCCCCCAAATTAGGCATCAATCTCTGGGACTATCCCCTCTTATATAGGACCTGGGGGTTTCCAGAGCCCTCAGGGTTCCCTCTGTGTGGGGTGATATCCACTTTGGTGTTCTATGAGATCCTACTGAGATGTGCGTAAGCATTACCTCTGGGACGACCTCCCAACTCTCTTTGAAGTCTCTTAGCCACGTGAACTCATTTTTCTTTACCCTTTCCCCCTTTTATTCAAGGTCTTTTTCCAATCGTGTTGCCCATTGGCACTTGGTATTAATCCCTCGTTGCCAGAGAGGCTTATCCCCTGGAGTCATGTCACACGTTGGGGGGAGGGTAATGCATTCATATGCTGAGTTTGGCTTAGACAGAGGCCACATTTGAGCAACAAGGAGGCTCTCAGGTGGCAACCCTTAGGCACCCCATAACAGTAGGCTAAGTTTCAATTAGAAGAGCAAATACTCATAAGGCTAGTCCTCAATAACAAGAACCCATCAGTGGGCCATCCTGTTTGGCCAGACACTGCCTCTGCACTCAGGGGACTGTTGATGCTCCCTTGGGGAATGTAGCAGAGCTCTCCAGTCTGGGAATTCAGATTCCCTCATTTATTGAGCAATTGTCTACCCACCGTGACCATGCCCCATCCCTTGATCATTTGAACAATTTTATATATCTTTCATGTATGTTCAGATAGACTTACTCCCATGAACCCCCATCCCAGACAGCCCCCACCAATAATCCAATGCAGCCCCTCTTGTAACCCTTCTGTGATCTAAACCTTCCTTGAACATGAAGCCCTGATAATAACAAAATACAATTAATAGGAAAAAGAAATAATAATGATAAGCATAAATGCAAGAGATAAGTACAAGGAAACTCAGAAGAAAAAAAAAAAGAAACTAAACTAAAAATAAAATATAATTAGCGGATTGGTACATTCGAAAAACTGGGGAAAAAAAACAAAAAATATCCTTTTTTTAAAAGAAATTATTCTTTTTTCCTTTTATCACTGTATTATCAGATGTCCAGTGTACCGTGACACCTTCCCCCTCCCATTCCCCATTGTCTCCCAAATTTTGATTTAATTTTCAAAGAAGTTTTAGGTCACAGCAAATTCACACACACAATACTAGAGACTCCCACCTACGCAATCTCCCTTCCCCTTCCCCACCCATATTAAAACCTTTTTTTTTTTTTTTGGATGTTAGCATTGTTATAATTGTTATACAGATAGTAAGATATAGCAACTAAAAATTGTCAATGGTTTACAGTTGATTTACAATTTAGAATGTACAGTTTAATTATTTTTAATGATATTTACTATGTCCTGTGCCATTACTCTAAGGTAATGAAGAACATTTCCCATGACCACTAAATACCCCATTTGATCGTTTCTGTTCCTTCCTCCCCACCCCCTGGGGCATATGACCCTTCCCTGTCTTGGCTCATGGGATGACAAGATTCATACTTACATTCTCTGGGTATTCTAACCTGCCCTTCCTAATCTGCCCACCTGTTAATACTGCACCACGAAATCTCTACCCATCTGTCTTATCCTTCAATATATAACTATACTCTTTCAATTTACCATAGATTATGCCAATATGGGTGATGGCTCGCAAGCTACCCTTCTCTCTCTCTCTCCCTTGTTAGCCTATCTTTCAGTCAGTGGTTCTCAGCAACTGTTAACTTTCCTCAATTCAAATCAATGAGGTCATAAACTGTTCAACCATCAATGCCTGGCTTGCTTCACTCAACATAAGGTCTTCAAGATTCATCCATGTTATTCCAAGTGTTAGCACTTTATTCCTTCTAACAGCTGAGTAATATTCCATTGTATGTATGTACCACATTTTGCTTATCCATTCATCTGTTGATGGGCACCAGGGCTGATTCCAACTTTTGGCAATTGTGAACAATGCTGCTATGAACATTGGTGTGCATACATCTGTTCGTGTCTTTGCTTTCAATTCTTCTGGGTATATACCCAGTAGGGGAATTGCTGGATCATATGGAAGATCTATTTTTAGTTTTCTGAGGAATCGCCAAACTGTCCTCCACAGTGGCTGGACCATTTCACAATCCCACCAGCAGTGGATGAGAGTTCCTATTCCTCCACATCCTCTCCAACACTTACATTCTGCTGTTTTTTTTTAATAGAGGCCATTCTGATGGGTGTAACATGGTATCTCATTGTGGTTTTGATTTGCATTTCCCTAATAGCTAGCGATGTCAAGCATTTTTTCATGTGCTTTTAGCCATTTATATTTCTTCCTTGGAGAAGTGTCTTTTCAGGTCACTTGCACATTTTTTTAAATGGGTTGTTTGTCTTTTTATTTTCGAGGTGTAGGATTTCTTTATATATGCAGGATATTAGGCTCCTATCAGATATACGATTGCCAAATATTTTCTCCCATTGGGTAGGCTGCCTTTTTATTTTCTTAATAACATCCTTGGAGGTGCAGAAGCTTTTAATTTTGATGAAATCCCATTTATCTATTTTTTCTCTTGCTGCTCATGCTTTGGCAGTGAAGTTCATGAAACCATTTCCTATTACAAGGTCCTGTAGATGCTTCCCTACATTATCTTCAAGGGTCTTTATGGTTTTGTCTCTTATATTTAGATCTTTGATCCATCTGGAGTTGATTTTTGTATAAGGTGTGAGATTGTATTCTTCTCTCATTCTTTTGGATATGGATATCGTGTTCTCCAAGCACCACTTGTTAAAGAGGCCATTCTCTCCCAACTGAGTGGGCTTGGTGGCCTTGTCGAATATCAGATGAGGGTATATGCGAGGATCTATATCAGAACTCTCAATTCGGTTCCATTGGTCAGTAGGTCTATCCTTGTGCCAATACCATGCAATTTTGATCACTGTAGCTTTGTAGTATGATTTAAAGTCAGGTAATGTGATACCTCCCACTTCATTTTTCTTTTTCAATATGTCTTTGGCAATTCGGGGCCTCTTACCTCTCCATATATATTTTGTGGTTAGTTTTTCCAGTTCCTTAAAAAATACAGTGTTGATTTTTTTGGGATTGCATTAAATCTGAAGATTAGGTTGGGTAAGGCAGACATCTTGATGATGTTTAGTCTTCCTATCCATGAAAAGGGAATATTTTTCCATTTATTTAAGTCTTCTTTGATTTCCTTTAACAGTGTTGTGTAGTTTTGTGTATATAAGTCCTTTACATATTTAGTTAAATTTATTCCTAGGTATTTGATTCCTTTAGTTACTATTGTAAATGGTATTTTTTTCTTGATTTCCTCCTCAGATTGCTCATTATTGGTGTACAGAAATGCTACTGATTTTTGAGCATTGATCTTGTAGCCTGCAACATTACTGAAGTCATTTATAAGTTCTAGAAGCTTTGTTGTAGATTTCTCAGGGCTTTCTATGTATAGGATCATGAAGTCTGCGAATAATGAAATTTTCACTTCTTCCTTTCCAATCTGGATGCCTTTTATGTCTTTTTCTTCCCTCAGTGCTCGGGCAAGTACTTCTAAGAAAATGTTAAATAGGAGTGGTAATAGAGGGCATCCTTGTCTTGTTCCAGATCTCAGAGGGAAGGCTCTTAGGATTTCACCATTGAAAATGATGTTGGCTTTGGGTTTTTCATATATACCCTTTATCATATTCAGAAAGTTTCCTTCTATTCCTATCTTTTGTAGTATTTTTATCAGGAAAGAGTGCTGTATTTTGTCAAATGCTTTTTCTGCATCTATAGAGATGATCATGTGATTTTTTTCTTTCAATCTGTTTATGTGTTGTATTACATTGATTGATTTTCGTATATTGAACCATCCTTGCATACCTGGGATGACACCCACTTGGTCATGGTGTATAATCCTTTTGATATGTTGTTGAATGCGATTAGCAAGTATTTTGTTCAGGATTTTAAAATCTAGGTGCATTAGAGAAATTGGTCTGTAATTTTCCTTTCTTGTGGTATCTTTGTTTGGTTTTGGTATTAGGGTAATGTTAGCATCGTAGAATGAGTTAGGCAATATTCCTTCTACTTCTATTTTTTGGAAGAGCTTAAGCAGAATTGGTGTTAGCTCTTTCTGGAATGTTTGGTAGAATTCAGCTGTGAAGTCATCTTGTCCTGGGCTCTTCTTAGTTGGGAGGTTTTTGATGACTGAGTGTATCTCCTTACTTGCAATTGCACTGTTGAGTTCATCAATTACTTCTTTCATCAATGTAGGCTGTTTGTGAGTTTCTAGAAACTTGTCCATTTCCTCTAAATTATCATTCTTGTTGGCATATAATTTTTCAAAGTATCCTCTTATGATACTCTTTATTTCTGTGGGGTCTGTAGTGATATCCCCTTGCTCATTCCTTATTTTGTGTATTTGCATCTGTTCTCTCTTTTTCTTTGTTAGTCTGGCTAAGGGTTTGTCAATTTTATTGATATTCTCAAAGAAACAGCTTTTGGTTTTGTTTATTGTTTCTAGTGCTTTCTTATTCTCTATTTCATTTAGCTCTGCTCAAACCTTTGTTATTTCCTTCTTTCTACTTCCTTTGGTTTAGTTTGTTGTTTTTCCTATTCCTCCAAGTGTGCAGCTATGTCTACAATTTTAGCTCTTTCTTCTTTTTTAATATATGAATTTATGGCTATGAACTTCCCTCTCAGGACTGCTTTCACTGCTTCCCGTAGGTTTTGATGTGTTGTGTTGTCATTTTCATTAGTTTCAAGGTAGTTGCTGATTTCTTTTGAGATTTCCTCCTTGACCCACTGTTTGTCTAAGAGTGTGTTGTTTAACTTCCTTATCCTTGTGCCTAACGTGTTTCTCTGGCCCTTAGTGATTTTCAATTTCATTCTGTTGTTGGTCAGAGAAATTACTTTGTATAATCTCAATCTTTCTGAATTCATTGAGAGTTGTTCTGTGGCCTAGCATGTGGTCTATCTTGGAGTATGTTCCATGTGCACTTGAGAAGAATGTAAATCCTGATGTATTTGGGTGTAGTGTTCTGCATATATCTATTTAGTCCAGCTCCTCTAATGTATTGTTGAGAGCCTTTGTTTCTTTAGTGATTCTCTGTCTAGATGTTCTGTCTAATGATGATAATGGTGTGTTAAAGTACCCTGCTATAATTGTAGAGGCATTTGTTTCTCCACTTAGTTTTTCCAAGGTTTGCTTCATGTATTTTGAGGTACCCTGATTAGGTACATATATGTTTATGATTGCTCTCTCTTCTTGACAGATTACCCGTTTTACTAATATATAGTGTCCATCTTTGTCTCTTATGATAGTTTTACATTTAAAGTCTATTTTGTCTGATATTAGAATAGCTACTCCTGCACATTTTTTGCTATTGTTAGCTTGTAAAATGGTTTTCCAGCCATTCACTTTCAGCCTCCTTGAATCCCTGGGTCGAAGGTGGATTTCTTGTAGACAGCATATAGATGGATCATATTTCCTTATCCATTCTGCCAATCTGTGTCTCTTGATAGGTGAATTTAGTCCATTAACATTCAGTGTTATTACTCGTAATGAATTTCTTCCTTCAGCCATTTTTCTTTGGGTCAATGTATGTCACATGTTGTTTTGTTTTTGTTTTTTGTCTTGTTAGTTGCTTTTAAACTCTCCTCCAACTCTCTCTCCCTTGTTTTTTCCTTTCAACTTGTAGAACTTCCTTTAGTGTTTCTTGAAGTGCAGGTTTCTTATTGACATACTCTCTTAATTTCTGTTTGTCTGTGAATATTTTAAATTCTCCATCATTTTTGAATGCCAGTTTTGCTGGGTAGAGAATTCGTGGCTGGAGGTTTTTTTCTTTTCGTATTTTGACCATGTCATACCACTGTCTTCTTGCCTCCATGGTTTCAGCTGAGAAATCAGCACTTAATCTCATTGTGGTTCCCTTGTATGTGATTGTTCTCTTTTCTCTTGCTGCCTTTGTTAATTTCTCTTTGTCTTGAGCATTGGACATTTTGACAAATATATGTCTTGGATTTGGCCTGTTGGGATTTATACTGTTTGTGGTGCACTTTGCTTCTTGGATCTGCACATCCATCTCTCTCAATAGGGTTGGGAAGTTTTCAGCCATTATTTCCTTCAATACTTCTTCTGTTCCCTTTCCCTTCTCTTCTCCTTCTGGGATGCCCATAATGCATATGTTTGAGCATTTTGTGTTGTCGGTTAATTCCCTGAGTCCCTGCTGGATTTTTTCTATCTTTTTTGTCTATTTTTTCTACTATCTGTTTGATTTCAGATGTATTGTCTTCCACATCACTAATTCTTTCTTCTGCCTGTTCAAATCTGCTGCTATGTGAATCCAGCGTCTTTTTGATTTCTTGGCTTGTGCCATTGGTCACCATCATATCCATTATCTTTTTGGGAGTGTTTGCAATTTCTTCAGTATGTTCTCCCAGTGACTTCTTTATATTCTTAATATCTTCCTTCATTTATTTAAGTTGTTCCATGATATTTGTTTGGAAAGCTTTGATTAGTTGTTCAATGTCCTGCTTCACTTCCTGGTTTTTAGTTTGTTCATTGGATTGGTCCAAGTTTTCCTGTTTCTCAGTGTGGTTTGTAATTTTTTGTTGCCCTCTAGTCATCATTTTATCTTGATGGATTTATTCAGTTGATTAGTTTCTCTCTCTGCTCTGGAGTTTCATTTAGCTGGTGGTTCTGTGTGTGTGTAAAGTTTTCTCTTTGATACTTTTTCTTCTTATTTTATTTCCTTGCTTCTTTCTATGCTCCCTTGAAGGCAAAAGATTAGGGTTGGAGGAATCAAAAGATGTGAGAAAGGAAGAAGGATAATAGTAATATTGATAAAAGTTAGAAGAGAGGCCTAATAAGACATAATGAAGTGAATATTTAATTCATGTAGGCAGTGTAGAGTAATAGGAAAGAAAGTGGAGTACCTACAATGGACTGGGAAACCAAATAGAGGAATATATATATATAATGATTTAGAAGGCTACAATTATGCTGAGGGAGAGAAAGAGTTAAGAAAGGGCTAAAAGGAAAGAGTTAATATTAATAAAGAAAGAAATCAAAATAGAGGGAAGAGAAATTGACATCCTTGAGATGTGGGTATATGGAAAAAATGTGGTATTTAATAGCCACAACAGAAAGCAGAAGGCAGAAAGATGAGGGAGTGATAAGAGATAGTTTGGAATACACAATCAATATATAGAGAGAATGGGAAATTACTGAAGAAGAAGCACAGCAAAGAAGAGAGAAGCTAGGAGCACCTAATTAAAAAAAAATGAAAGAAAGAAGAAAGGGGGGAGGAAAGAAGAAAGAAAAGCAAGAGACAACAAATAAACCGATAAAAAGCAAACAACCACACTGCAAGCAGTCAAACAAAGCTAAGGGGGGTCAATATACCATGGGATCCCGTGGATCCTCTCAGCCTGCTTGTGTTTATCAAACAATTTCCCTGCAGGGTTTTTGTATGCAGGTCCTGAAGCAGGTTTTGGCTCTTAAACTAAATTAAAAGGAATTTATTTTTCATTTATTAAAGTGACCGTTTTATTTATTTATTTATTTTTGGCGTAATAGAGGACCAAAAATAAGTCCTTCTCTAGACCAGCCCCCTCACGAAGGGGACCTTAACTGGCCTCGTTGGATCTAATCAAGCACTTCCCAATTTCTGGATTCCCCAGGGACGCAAAGTCTGATGTTTGTCAGTGTAGAACGCTAAAAACAGCAGACTCCGCCGTTCTGTATCAGAGCCTCTGTGTCACCGGGCTGTAGGTAAGTGAGATTTACTCTGCAGATTCGCCTCTCCCCTCAGCCTGGCACTGTTTCATGTTGGCTTATCTGCTCCCCAAAGTTATGAGGGGGTCCATGCAGCCAGATCGACAGCTAAAATATCCCCTCTCTGCTTTCTTTCAGAACTCTCCCTCTCTTAGAGATTGCCCCTCTCCCCAGGTCTGTGGGGCCCGGGGCTTATCCCTGGGCAGCTAGTCAAATCACCTCCCTCTGCAGATTAACCCCTCCCCTCCTCTGGGTGCCGATTCACTGCAGCTGTTTTGTTCGTCTATAAATTGCAGGGGGCTTCAGGGAGCCAAATCCCCAGAAAATAAAGCTGTCTTACCGGAGCTACCCCCTCAGAAAATGACACCTCCCACCAGGCCGGGTCACCCAGTTACCGGACGGGAGTCGCGCTTCCAACCGGCTTTTTTTTCTCCCCGTAATGGTCGGGGTGAGCTGACTGTGTTAACCACCACAGACAGGCTTAAAACTCATGAATCTCAATGGTTCAGTCCACTCCGTCGATCTGCCCAGATAGATGTCCCAAGCTTCTCACTCTACATGCCCACAGCTCAGACCCCCGTGCAGGACTCCGTCCACTATCTGCCGTGTTCTGGGAGCTATCTGCAGTTGCACTCCTAAGCCGATGCCATCTTGTCTCCTTCCAGACTGATAGAATTGATTTTAATAAATGAGCCATCTATATGTTGACTACAAGAGACCCACCTCAGACATAAGGGCACAACCAAGATAAAAGTGAAAGTTTGGAGAAAGATATTCCATACGTATAGTAACCAAAAAAGAGCTGGGGTAGCGATACTAATATCAGACAAAATAGATTTCACATATAAAACTGCTATAAGGGATGATGAAAGTCATTATATAGTAATCAAAGGGGGGATTCAACAAGAAGAAAAACTATAATAAATATTTATGCACCTAACCTGATTGCCCCCAAGATATGTGAGGCACACACTGGTAAAACTGAAGGGACAAATAGATGTCTCTACAATAATAGCTGGAGACTTTAATATACCACTCTCTGTATTGGATAAGACATCTGGACAGAGGATAAATAATGGAACAGAGAATTTGGATAATATGATAAAAGAAGTAGACCTAACAGACATCAGTAGAGCATTTCACCCCAAATCAGCAGGACAGTCTTTTTTTCAAGGGTTCAGAGATCATAACAGAATGGAGCTTGAAATCAATAATGAACTGTAGAAGGGAAAATTCAAAAATATATGGAGATTAATGAAAATACTCTTAAATAATCAGTGGACTAAGGAAGAAATTTCAAAAGAATTCAGCAAATATCTTGAAAAGTATGAAAATGAGAACACAACTTATCAAACCTATGTGACACTGCAAATGCAGTGTTCAGAGGGAAATTTTTAACCCCCAAAGCTGACATTAAAAAAGAAAATGCTAAAATTAAAACTCTAACTGCACACATGGAGAAACTAGACAAAGTAGAGCAAATTAATCACAAACCAATCTGAAGCAAGAAATAGTAAAGATCAGAGCAGAAATAAATGAAATCAAGAACAAAAAAAACAATAAAGAGAATCAAGAAAACCAAAAGTGTTATCTTTAAGAAGATAGAAATATCAACACACCATTAGCTAGACTGACAAGAAAAAAAGAATGAAGATGCAAATAAATAAAATCATAAATGAGAGGGAGGTCATTATCACTGAACCCACAGAAATAAAAGAAATCATAAGAGGATACTATGAACAACTGTATGCCAAAAAATCTAGACAATGTAAAGGAGATGGACAAATTCCTAGAAACACAAGAACCACATACATGGACCATAGGAGAAATAGAAGACCTCAGCAATCTAATCACAGGTAAAAAGATTGAAACAGTCATCAAAACCCTCACAAAGATGAAAAGCCCAGGACCAGAATCCTTCACAGATGAATTCTACCAATCATTCAAAGAAGTTCTAATACCAGTCTTGCTCAAGTTTTTCCAAAAAAAATTGAACAGGAGAGAATGCTACCAAACTCGTTCTATGAAACCAATATCACCCTAATATGAAAACCAGATGAAGATACTACAAAAAAGAAAATTACAGACCAATATCTCTAATGAATATAGATCCAAAAATCCTCAACAAAATACTTGCAAACTGAATCCAAAAGCATATTAAAATCACTATTGACCATGATCAATGTGTTTTATCCTAGGTATGCAAAGGTGGTTCAACAGAAGAAAACTTGTGTAATAAAACACATTGATAATCTGAAGAAGAAAAATCACATGATCCTCTCAATTAATGCAAAAAAGGTAATTGACAAAATACAGCACCTTTTCTTGATAAAAACACTTCAAAGAATAAGGATAGAAGGAAGCTTTCTCAACAAAGTAAAGTGCATACATAAAAAAACCTACAGCTAACATTGTACTCAATGGTAAAAGACTGAATATTTTCCTGCTGAGATCAGGAACAAGACAATGATGCCCACTGTCACCATTATTATCCAATAATGTTCTAATAGTTCAGCTAGAGCAATTAGGCTAGATAAAGAAATAAAAGGCACCCAAATAGGAAAGAAAGAAGTAAAACTTTCACTATTTGTGGATGATATGGTCCTATATCTAGAAATTCTATAAAAACCACAGAAAAGCTATTAGAATTAATAAATGAGTTCAGCAAAGTGGTGGGATTCAATATTAATATATAAAAATCAATAGTGTTTCTATACACTACTGATGTGTAATCTGGGGAAGAAATAAAAAAAATTCAATATGTAATAGCAACTAAAACAATCAAATATTCAGGAATAAACTTAACCAAGGACATAAAGGACTTGTATTCAGAAAGCTACAAAATAGTGCTGAAAGAATCCAAAAAGACTATAAAAAATGATAAGACATTCTGTGTTCATGGATTGGAACACTAAATATAATTAAGATGTCCATTCTACACAACTTGATTTAAAAATTCATCGCAATCCCAATAAAAGTGCCAAAGTTGTTTTTTTTTTTCTGAAATGGAAAAGGCAATTATCAAATTTATTTGGAAGAGTAAGGGGCCTTGAATGGGTAAAAAATGTCTTTAAAAAGAAGAATGAAGTTGGAGGACTCTCATCTCCTGACTTTTAAGCATATTACTTAATGAAAGTGTTAAAAACAGCATGGTAGTGGCATAAAGAGAGACAAATTGACACTCACATTTATAGTCAGGTGATTTTTGGCAAGGCAGTTAAGTACACCCAGCTGGGCCAGAAGAGTCTGTTCAACAAATGGTGCTAGAAGAACTGGATATACATATCCAAAATAAAGACAGAAGACCCCTATCTCATACCTTATACAAAAATTAACTCAAAATGTATCAAAGTTCTAAATATAAAAGCAACAACCATAAAACTCCTAGAAGAAAATAGGGGAAAACATCTTCAAGATCTTTTTTTCTTTGCACATGCATTATTCACTGCAATATATGTAAAATATTTCCTCATCATTTTAAGCCAATGATTTGAAACTTTCTTTTTTTCCCTAAGAGTATTCATTCAATTCATACTATATATTTTAAATTATTGGAATCTTAAGAATTACAGTCATTGAACCTGAGGAGTCAAATATGACACAATAAAAAATCAGGGTCATGTCATGTGTCTTTTCCTAAACTAATCCCTAAACCAATGCTCATATTGGCTGAGGCTTGCTTCTTTTTTTATTAATTTTTATTTCAAAGAATACTTAGATTACATAAATCTTGCATCAAAATATAGAGGATTTCCATATATCCCACCCCCTCCCCTTCCCAAACATTCCAACATTAACATATTTTATTAGTACTTTCATTTCAAGTGAAGATCACATAATAAAGCATTGTAATAATGAAGGACTATAGTTTACATTATAGTTTAGACTTTGCCTGAAACAATTTTATTTGTTTTGAAAAATTTATAATGACCTGTATCCATCATTGCAATGTCGTGCAGGAAAATTCCAATATCCCTAAAATGCCCACATGTTGCAACTATTCTTCCCTCTCCCTCAGAATCTATGGTGGTCACTGCCTTTAAATCAATGGTATAAGTTCTTCCATTGCTAGAATAATAAGTCTACTTTACTTAATAGTTGCTTTCCCCCCTTATGTTCAGTCCTCAATCTTGAGGTATTTTGGGTGGTGATGCCCACCTTGCCTCTGATTGAGAGGAGGCTTAGATCTTATGGGGCAGATGGTGGAAATGTGTGGCTTACACACTTCCTGTGATGGGCCTTGTCCAACATATCCTTTTGTTAGTTGTCCTGGGTGGGTCCAATGAACTGGAGAGTAGGTTTTGCAACTCTACTGAGATTCAGGGCTCAACTGGCATATGAACAGACTGAAGATTTAAGTCTCAGGGACATATATTTAACAAGAAAAGTGCTAATTATAGGTTCAAATAAAAGGGGCAGAAGAGCCATGAGTAGGGAAATTATAAATGCGTCTAACTGTTACATTGGGGAACATATATTCCAAAGTAAGTCCACTTCACAGGGTGCCAAATTCCTGAGATTTTCTGCCCTGTGCATAGTGTCTAGATGTCTCTAGAGCCCTGCTGTTTGAGGCAGTGTTCAAAGCGATCCTGCTGAGACATGCATAAGCATAACCTCTGGAATAATCTCCCAACTCACTTTGAAATCTCTTAGCCATAAAAACTCACTTGTATTTAATAGTTCCCCCTTTTGCTGAAGTTCTTTTTCCAGATTCATCACTAGTTGGTGCTAAGTAATAATCCCTTTCATCCTTGGGAGTCATAGCCCATGCTTGGTGGAATGTAGTGCATTTATATGCTGAGATTGGTTTAAACAGAGGCCACATTTGAGCAACAAGGAGGCTTTCAGGAGGTAACTCTGAGGCAATATATAATACTAGGCTAAGATTCAATTTCATAAGGAAAGGTTCATAAGTACAATCAGCAATATCAAGGGCCTGGTGTAATTGTCCTCCTTCACTAGGCACTGCCTATGTCCTCGGGGGATTCTTGCCACACTGTTAGAGGATGTAGCTTACCTTCTGCCAGGTGGGAATACAGTATTCTTTCAGTTATTGTGTGAGTCTCCGCTCACTGAGACAACATCCCATGACCACTTGAACATATTCATATGCCCTAGAGGCCTGCCTCAGGTGCTCACCTCTCCACACAGCCCAACCTCACTGACACGCCCCACCAGTGATCTTCCCTTTCCACAGTTGTGACCCTCCTGTGATCCAAAATTTTCCCCAAAACAAAGCATTTTGTTAAACAAAAGTAATAAGAAAATAAAATAATAATAATTAAAAATAAATGAATTAAAAAAATAAAAAATACTAATAAAATTTTTTTAAAAATTTGTGTCTTTCATCACTGAAGAACTGTTATCTTTTATGCACAGTGATGATTTCTTCCATATATTTCCCCAGGGTCTTATTTTTTCACTTTGTTTTTAAAGAAGCTTTAGTTTACAGAAAAGTCACATAGAAAATATGGTAATTTGCATATACTCAATCCCCTCCCAGTTTCCACTCTCCCTCATTAATAACATTTTACGTGTTCAGTACAGTTGTTACAATTGGTGTACAAATACCAAAGTATTTCTACTTGCCATGGATTATATTATGGTTTACATTTTGCCTGTACACTTTTATAGGTTTTGACAAAATTTAAAATGGCCTGTATCTGTCATTGCAAGATCAGGCAGAGTAATTCCAATGCCCTGAAAATGCCCTATGTTCAATCTGTATTCTATTCTTCCTTCTCCTCCAATCAGAATCTTTGTGGAGAATTAGGAAAGCTTATTCATTTTTGGTGGGAATGGAGATTAGTAGAGCCACTGTGGAGGACTGTTTGACAGTTCCAATGGAAGTTGAATATTGACTTGCCATGTGACTTGGCAATACCATTGCTAGGTATATACCCAGAAGAACTGAGAGGAGTAACACAAATAGACATCTGCACATGAATGTTCATAATGGTGTTATTCATGACACAAAAGTTGGCAACTCAGGTATCCATTGACTGATGAATGAATAAACTGTGTTGTATACCCATGATGGAATATTATGTATACAGTTGTAAAAAGAAATGAAGTCATGAAGCATATGAAAACATAGATGAACATGGAGAACACTATGTTGAGTGAAGCAAGCCAGACACAAAAGGACAAATACTGTATGATTGCACTATTATGAACTAAATATATTCTGTAAATTCATGGAATTAATCAAAATATCAGAAAATAGAATGAGGGTAGAGAATGGAAAGCTGAGGTTTAATTTGTGCAGAATTGGTTAAAAGTTTTTTGTAAATCTTTAGAAATGAAATGAAATATTGAGAAGACTTCATGCTGTTTGTGACTAGCAGAGCTATTATATGGGTATGACAGTGGTTGAAAGCAAAAGTCTAAGGACATTTGTAGTACTAGAAGGAAAGCTTAAAAATGTAACATGTGACTTTATAACATAGTGAAACCTCAGGTAAAATATGAATATGGGTGATCTTGCATATATAAATCTGTGTTTTATAAAATATAAATACAAATAAACTAGAGAGAAGGAAAGAGAATATCAGCTATGTATGGCAGGGGAAGCATAGAGAGATTGAGAGGTGATGAGTTCTGATTGGTTGGTTTTTGTTATTTATTATTGTTATTATCATTGCTGGAATAATGTAGATGCTCTAAGATTGATTGGAGTGATACATGCACAACTATGTGATTTTACCAAATACCATTGATTGTACACTTTGGATGGATTTATGCTTTGTTCATATATATCAATAAAATTGGTTTGTTAAAAAGATTTATGGTGTCCTTAGAAATTTTAATTAACTTTACTGTAATAGTGGGGCATGGATAGACTTGATGGTAACACATTATAGTGAGTATAATTAACATGGTTGGTTTATGAATGGGATTGTGGGTGAAAGGGAGGGATGTAAATGCCAATCGAAATAAAGCTAGAGAATAATCTAGGGACTGAATAACATAGTGAACCCAGTGGTAGGTAACAACTGTGGTTAACAATACAAATACAAGAATGTTTTTCTATGACCTAGAACAAATGTACATCATGAATACAAGGTGGTAAGAATATTGAGCATGGGAAAATACAATTAATGTAACTTATGGACTATAGTAAACAGCAATATGGTAATATTCTTGCATCAGTATCAAAGAATGCACTACATCAATGCTAATGATCAATAATAGAGTGATATGGGATTTTTCTTTTGGACTTAGGAAAATGTTCCAAAAATTACAGAGGCAATGACTACATAGCTCTGTGATGAAAATGAGAACCACTGAATGTACACTTTGGACAGATGGTACAAGGCATGGGACTGTATAACACAGTGAAACATGTGGTGGAAGATGGACTATGGTTAATAGTACAAATATGAGAGTGTTATCTCATGAACAATGACAAATATACAATGCTAATACATGGTGTTAATAGTAGGGGTGTATAGGAAAATACCAAATGTAAGCTATGGACCATAGTTAGTAATATTTTGATGTTGTTTTTTAAAAATATGTAACAAATATTCTACAACAATGCAAGGTGTTTGTTGGAGATGTGATGTATGGGAATTCTGCACATTATGCATGATTGTTTTGTAAGTGTACAACTTCTGTAATAAAGATATCTTAACAAAGGTGTTTTCATGAGGTAACTCTTAGGCAAATTGTGCAGTCAAAAGTATAAACCATAATGTAAACTATAGACCCTGGTTAGCAGCAATGCTTCAATATTTGTTTAAGTGTAACAAATGTACCACAATAATGTAAGATTTTATTAATAGGGGAAAATTTGAGGGGGAGAAGCTGTGTAGTATATGGGAATTCACTAAACTTTTGATGTAACTTTTATGCAATCTAAAACTTCTCAATAAATAAAATTTATTATATGAGAAAAAGTTTAAAAAACTTTTATAAAAGGAAAAAGTGAACAAAATTACACCTCTTTTCTGCAGGCTATTAAAATGGAAGGCTTTGTGATGTCATCTATTGTGTTCTTCACAGTTCCAGAATAATCTCACTGACATAGTGAGGTACAGTGCCTCTTGTCTCTTCGTTAACATTACACCAAGAGGAGGTGGATGACAGATATTCAAAGCAGGATGTCAAGAAACCACATATAAAAATGTACAAAGCAGTGCAATTAATTGGCCTCAGGCCCAAACCTGATAACCCACCCTGAATGAGGATGCAGACAGTAGCATCCACATTTTAAGACTACAGCCTGGTATCCTGTTGCACAAGGGTGGGTGAAAATGCCAATAGACTTCGGAGGGAAGTTGTGTCAGGTTTATCTTGCTGGACCTCCTGCTTTTCCTCCTTGCCAATAGCTCTCCTTAGGCTTCCCCCATCACTTCCTGCTCCCCTGATGCCCTGAGAACATCCACAGTTAGCTACTTGGAAAGTTGAAAGGTGCCCCCAAAAAGGTTAGTCAGTTCCCATTGGGAGAGCACATTATTTATAAAATTATCACATGAACTACATTTTTTTCTTGCCAATTGCATCACATTCTCAAAGTCATTTTTTGAAATTAACTGATAACATCAAGAATAATTTACCTTGGCTCTTTCCCTTCACTTACCATATGTCGGAAACACCCTACTGAGTGCCACTTTTATGTCCCTGTTCTGTATAGATGAGTGGGTTCAGGCTGGGGCTAACTGCTGTGTACAGGATACCTACACCTTTACTGTTTTCCACAGAGGACCCAAAACCAGGGAGGATGTAGGTATAGATGATAGTAGAGTAGTACATGCAAACTACCAGGAGGTGGGAGGAACAGGTGGAGAAGGCCTGGCGTTTGCCCTCAGCTGAGTGGATGCACAAGATGCTGGCAATGATGAAGGCATAGGAAGCCATAGTGAGCAGGAAGTTAATCATCCCAAAAAGCCATTTGCAATGACAACCATGATGTTGTTCACATATGTAGGGCCACAAGAGAACAGCAGCAATGTAGGTATTCACACAGGAAGTGATGGATCTGATTGGGGCCACAGAAATTTAGCTGGATCATCAGGCCAGTGTGCACAGAACTGTTGATCACACTGATCACCCACACACTGCCTCCCAGCAGGGCACAGAGGTGCCTGCTCATCAGTGTATGATAGTGCAGAGGCTGGCAAATGGCTACATAGCAGTCATAGGCCATGATGGCAGCAGCTCAGACCCAAGAACCCATGTCAGAAAGAAGAGCTGGGTCATGCAGCCCCCATGGGAGATTGTAGTGCCCTTGTCCACTAAGTTTTCCAAGAACTTGGAGAGAACGGCGGATGTGCAGATGAGGTCTACAAGAGCCAGGTTGGTGAGAAAGAAGTACATTGGGGTGTGGAGTGATGAATTAAGACAGATGGCCATGAGAATGAGGCAGTTCCCTGCAAAAGCCATCATGTAAAGGAGGAGGAAAAGAACAGAGAAGGTACCCTGGAGCTGGGGGTTTTCTGAAAAGGTCTGCAGGACACACTCCACAACTGCTGTGTAGTTGTCTACTGCCATTGAGTGAGTGAGCCTCTCTGGTGGGTCTCAGGAAGCAACAAACACTGGGGAAGAGAGAGACACAAGGACTGGGTGGGTGATTTGTCTGCTCTGCATGCCAGTTCTAAGACTATGTGGTGGGACAGTTGACCTAGGAAGCACATGGATAAGATGTTAACATAGGGCCCTACACTAAGGGAAACAATCAGAGGGTTAACTCTCCTACCTGGATCCCCCCTGCAACCCTTCCCAGTCCCACAGAAACACTCCCCATGACAGCATCTCCTTCCTGTATGTAGCTGGGCCTTCATTGCTCAGCAATTACCATAGAAAGCACAGCCAGTTTTGACTTTGTGAAAGTTTCCTATAATGTCTGAGCATGCGAAAGACACTGGAAGATGGATCATGTAACATAGGGTACTGTGCTGATATAAGTGTGACATGGAAGGCACATAGACCCAGCCAGGCAGACCAGTGGCTCTGGGCCCCAGAACTCTGAAAGAGGAAAACCTAATTCAGCTGGGGATTGGGCCAGGCTTCATGGAGATTACACCAAAGACAGGGTAGAATTCTCACCTGCAAACAGGATGAGGTGAGCAGAGGCATGAGCTGAGGTGGTGAGGTCAGGTGCCCCTGAGGGGACCAGCAACTCATGGTGCAACTTGGGAAGTGGTCTGGGGGTACAAGAGCTGTCTGAGTCTTGGGGAGCAACCACCAGCTTCAGAGAAGACAGAGGGCACTGTCACAGCACAGCTGGTATTAAATTGGGAGAGGGTCCTTCAGTCAAAGCCACAACCAACCAACCCTGCCTTGTGTACTAGAGGCTGCTCCCCAGAGTGTGTGTGTGGTATCCATTGCTGCTGTCTGAGCAGCAGGATCCTGCAACCTGCAGAAGCCCTACTCCTCACTCTGACTCCAATGAGGCTTTCTTGGTCTATATGAGAAGCTTCCTTTATTGGGTGTCAGGCTGTGTCAAGTGCTGGAGATGCAGTGCAGAAAGGAAGAAACCCAACCTCAGTGTGGTCTGGAACATCCTGCCAATGCACCAACCCAGTTTCAAGGTCTCAGAGTCCACCCAACCTAGTATACCTCTCCAACAACCCACCCCTGAGCCAGGATGCAAGGGCAATATGGGACCCAGCTCAGATGAGACTTTCTTCCTGGAGTCCCAACCATGGGACCAAGTAGCTGTGATCCATCCATCCCAATGCAAACATTTCCATCCACTCTCATGTGCCTTGCACTCCCCAGAATCAGGCAGACCTGAGGAAGGGAGGGTCCAAGAACCTGCCTTGCTGCTTCCCTTTGAGTAAGGACTGCCTGAGAACAAGAAGCTGTCAACATGTGTGTGTCCTCACCAAGGGCTGATCACTCCCCAGTGTCCCATGAACAAAGATGCTGCAGATTTGCAGAAACATGTACCTGGCCCTGAACAGCAAGTAGGCAGAGTGCAGGAACAGGTGCAGTCAGGATTCTGTGACAGTCCCAACTGTGGCCTGTTCATTCCCCTCACACTCAATGCCCCTCACCATTACAAGGGTCAAGAGTGCACAGGCTGTTGGCAGGAGCCCAATCTGTGTCCCTGCAGAACTGGGATGCTAAGGGTGCAGCAGGACAAATGGCCATTCCTCACTCCCAGGGTGATCATATCTGAGGGTCACTGCTGAGCCATGCAGTGACCACCAGCACACACACCCTTCCCTGCAATGCATGGGACCATCCCTGTGTAGAAACAGATGACTAAAGCCCTCCTCTGGCCCCTGCTATTCAGAGTCCACCACTAATATTCAGGGCACATTCTGCCTGTGTATCCTCACATTCACCAGGGTGCCTTCTACCCTCAACTCACAGGAAACTGAGTCAGCCACCTCCACCTGGTGGAGGCAAATTGGCTCAATTTAAAGCACTTGATCTATTCCAGAGGAAAAACTACAAGCACTGTTTTCCCCTCTTACCAGTCAGCTACAGAGATGGAGCCAGGGGCAGCAGAAACAAGGAGCTCAGAGAGTCTCAAGGCAATTCAGCATTTCAAACTGAAATAGAAAAAAACAGGAGCAAAGGATTGTAGGGGCATGTTTTCCACAGTAAAACTAGTCATGACTAAACCAAACCTATCTTTTCAGAAACATTGTAAGTAAAATGAGGAAGGATCGTCCAAAATTCAAAGGTTATAAAGGAGGGGCTTCAAATTGCTTCCTATGTAATTTGAAGACATTCACATTTTTATGAAAGAGAAACAATATCCTTACCCTCGTTAAAGAGAAGGCAGGACCTTTGGATTAACAGCCCCAATTCCTCCCATATTGGGCCTCCTTTGTTTGCTGCTCTCCTTCATTTTTGAGTCATTATTATGACAAACTTTATTTCCAAAGTAATTGTATTTTGTAGGATATTAGTTGAAGACAGTTTCCAAGATCTTTTTGGTAACTTAAATATGTAAGGTATGCAGGATGTTTTTTCTTAAGGAAAAAGAGAACAGTTTTGTCCTAAAATAAAATGATGGTTGTTGTAAAATGAGAAACAGGAATACAAAGGGAAAAGCTTGAATGGATATAGAAAGCTGTAGATTTGTGGGAAATGAATTTGGTTTTCTTTCTGTTAATATGATGAAGTTTTCTTGGATTTTTGGTTTGCTCTTAGTAAGAGGTTGTAAAAGATTTTTCTTAACCTTCTAAGTATCTGCTTAGAAAGCAAAAGTTCTATACCTTATCAAAATAATACCCTATACTTTATATCAACCTTATCATACTTTATTGTTTTGGAGAACAAGTATTTGCACTTTCAAAAGAACTAATTTTTTTTGCAGTCTTATTAACTCCTCTATTTACTTTTTTTTTTTAATTTTAAAAGATGCTGAGATTACATAAATGTTACACAAAAATTACAGGGATTCCCATGTTCCCCACCTCCCACACCTCACATAACATCCCACATAAACATCTTTAATTAGTATGGCATGTCACCTGCAATGGATATGCACATCCTGGGGCTTTGTCACTAAGCATGAACCATGGTTCACATTGTAGACCACAGTCTCTCCCACACAGTTCTGCATGGTATATGCTGATGTAAAATGGCCTATATCTGCCATTGTAATGTCACTCAGGATAATTCCCAAGTCCCCAAAAAGCCCCTGTATTACAACTGCTTTTCCCTTCGCTGCCCTGAAAGTGTCCAGTGGCCACTGACTCCACCTCACTGTTGTAATTTCTTCCATTGCTTGAATCACAATATGTCTACAACAGAATACCATTAAGTCCACTCTAGTCCATAGCTCTTCCCCCCATCCTGAGGAGTCTGGGATGTTGAAGTTCATGCCACCTCCAAGTGAGAGGGGGCCCACATCCCATGGATACAATGGATGAGATTATCCTGCCTGCAGCTGCAGGCTTTCTCCATTTCCTGGGATGGCTGTTGTCCATCATTGTCTCCTCACCAGGTGACTTGGGTGGGTCCATTGTGCTGTAGAGTAGGAGTTACAGCTCCACCAAGATTCCAGGCACAGCTGGCACATGGGCAGGCCAAAGGCTCCATTCTCTGGATGTATACCTACAAACTCCAGCATCACATATAGGTTTGAATAGAAGGGACTGATGGACCATGTGCTGGGAGGACTTATTTGAGTCCAACTCTGTCACTCTCAGGAGCACAGATTCCAAAGTAGAGCCCACTGATAAGGCATCGATCTCTGGAGGGTGTCTCCAGAGTCCTCAGGAGCCCCTCTGTATGGGGTGATATCCACTTTGGTGTTCTATGAGATCCTACTGAGGTGTGCATAAGCATTACCTCTGGGATTACCTCCCGATTCTCTTTGAAGTCTCTTAGCAACATATATATATATATTCCTTAGAACAGTTATAGATTTAAAAAAATAAGTGAAGATAGTACTGAGTGATCCCGTGCACTCCACATCCATCCCCTGTAGTCAGCATGCTGCATTAGTGTTGAATATTTGTCATAATTAAAGAACCAATATTGATACATTATTAACTAAAGTCCTCAGTTTATTCAAATTCCCACAGCTTTTCTGAATGCCCCATTGTTGTGTCCACATTCATCTCAGATATCATATAACATTTAGTTGTCACATCTCCTTGGGCTTTCTTGGCACCAACCATTTCTCAGACTGTCCTCATCTGGTGACCTTGGTCATTTGAGGACTGTACAGGGACTTTGTTGGAGGCCCCTCTATGGGGATTTGTCTGATGTCATTTTTGGTTAGACTGCATTATGGACTTTGGAGGAAGACCACAGAGGTAAAGTGTTTTTCTCATCACATCCTATCAAGGATGCATACTCTCAATACAACTTCCTACTGAAGATATCAACCTAAATAAGATGGAACTTTTTAATCATTCAGGTGTTAAGAGTTAGCAATATGTTGAGTGTCCATAGTTTCTGGAAGATGCACTGACCTGCCTTTGAGGGCTGCATCAGATGTGGCATCATGAGTCCAAAGAGGGTTGAGTGTTAGCATATGCAGGTCAGCCCTAGCCCCTTGCACCTCAGCAGGGTAGGTGGGGTCAGGAAGCCCCCTGCTCAAGCATAAAGTTCAGAGGAGAAAAATTCAAAGCCAGGCACAAGGCTGCCAGCCTGGGTGATGGTGCAGTGAGGTCATCACAGCAGGCTCCCTCTCACAAGTGACCAAAATGTTCACAACTGATCAACTGTATATCTACCATTGGTCCCCTTACAACATGCCCAATATGTGGATGTGTGACAATCATATAGACAATGAAATCCTAGGACTTTGTCTTAGATGTACTTCAGAAAATATGGCAAAAATGTGTCATTATGAAACAAGCAAGTGGGCCATAATTAACTTAAAGTGGTTCTTAACTTTGCAAAAAATGACAACTGGACTCCCTATAATTTTCAGGTATCCAAATGTCCTTCAACTCTATTAATCAGTGCATATTTTAATTTCCTCAAATGACAAATATTTCACTTGATAGATAATGCAATGGAAATTTAATTATTTGAGAATCTGATCCATTTTTAAAAATTACTTAAATGAGGTATAATCTTCAGGTACATCTCTAGTTCCTGCCTGAACAGACTACTTCTGTAGAGGATGATGTTGATTTATGAAAATAAGCCTTGATCAAGTTCCCCGACACACTGATTTTAAGGTTGCCCCAAGATTCCCAACATGTAAGCATAATTTATACCCTATAAGCTTCATACTCCACCTCATACATGCGTGTATTTATTATAGCCAGGAAGATCCTGGCTCAGTTTGGCAAGTAGCAGGTCCAGGGCAAAGAATGAGGCCCAGCTTGAGTGCCCCTTGCCCAAGTACAGCCTACAGAAATCTCAGACTGTGGGGGATCCTGTGCTCAGTCTGTGGAGAGGAGACTAGCAAACAGGACCTCAGTTCAGGAAATAGAGCTATACAATGACTTGAACTGAAGGGAATGTTCTTTTGGAAAGGATCATTTAAAGGCAGGGGGAGCCACACCTCTGAGATCCTGGTTCACATCATGGAGGATGGGACCTGAGGATGCTCGCAAAGCATGCCCAACACCCCTTTCCTGGTGGCAGGTAATTGGGATAGTTTCATTCACCATTAAAATTGGCCCAAACTCCATTTACATGTGGGCTTCATCCTGAATTTTGAGGTCTGCCTCTCTGGAACCTTCTCCTCCCTGTCGTAAAGATCCTGTATCATTTTAAGTTCTTCCAAGACAACTACCTACCTCCCCCATGCCACTCTGGCTAAATACATAGTAATCTGTGTCCACAAATGTATTGAACCAGTTAGAAGCCCTTTGGTTTCCCTTTGTTTTGGCATCTTATGGAGAATATAGGGTTGTAATTTTGTCTGTTCCCAACTTAATCCATATTTTCTGAGCTACTTTAGTCAGGGCTTGAGAAAGTGTCTTCATTCAACAAATCCTTGTGGTGTCCTTGTGATGTGTCTTGCAATCTGCTGGAACCAAGATGGGCAGTGGTGAAGACAGATGAAAGCTACTATGCCAGCAGGACAAAGGACTCAAAGTTCTCAACTAGAATCTTATCACAACCACTTTCATCAGCTGCTCACTGTGGCCATGACACATGGCAATACAGCATGCATGTCATCACACTTATCTCTGCTTTCAGATGAAGGAATTGAGGATAAAGGAAGCCATATGTTTGCCCAGTTCTCAGAGTTGTTAAGTGACACTTCCAGTCCTCACATAAGATAAAGACTTTAGAACCACAATTTTACTACAAGCTTCTACTGCTGTCAATCCCAGTGGGGGGAAATAAAAAATTCAAAGTGATAGTTAGAGCCTTCCAGAACCCACCAGCAAAAATTGATAGAGGAATGAGGGAAGTTGGCAGAGAAAGAAGTTCCATTGATGAGTCAATCCACTAAAACAACTATTGAACTGTCAGAAAACATCTGAGTCAACTATTTTGAAACTCTGGAGTCTAGTCGAACACTGCAGCATCCAGGGAAGAGCTGGAGGAAGAGGATGGTATGTTTTTATAAATGTCAGGGAATTTTACTCTCTGTGTAGTGATACCCACCCCCATCTCTCAGCTATGTAGCAGGAAGCAGTGTGGACTGCAACCCAAGCTCCTGGTGCAACTTGCAGTGCCAGGGTGAGGTCTAAAGACCTTGACCTCCAAACTCCAGGAAGATGTGGCCTGATCAATGTTCACTGATTTGATCAACTACTTCAGATCACACAGTGAGAACAGCATTGAGGGCATAAATTTGCCCAAGTCCTCTCTGGGAAAAGAGTTTGAACAGCATTAAAGGGGCAGTACATTTTTTTCTATTTTCTCTTTCCATTCTCATTTGTGAGAAAACATAATTTGGAAAAGTAACAAATTGATGGTTCCAGTCTTCAACAACAATAACAAAAACCTAGCAATCTCAGAGGAGAGGAAGAAATAGACTTCAAGAGTATAACAACATAATAGTCTGACTATTCTGTTCTCAACAAAAATTAAAAAGCACAGAGAAACAGGAAAGTGTGGACCATTCACAGAGAAAAAAACAAATTGCCAGAAACAATCCCTGTGGAAACTCATTCATTGGAACTATTAAAGATTTTAAATAAACCATCTTTAATGTGTTCATTGAGCTAAAGGAATTCATATAAATCAACTAAA
The DNA here is from genome assembly GCA_029593785.1 of Cabassous unicinctus. Lineage (NCBI taxonomy): Eukaryota > Metazoa > Chordata > Mammalia > Cingulata > Chlamyphoridae > Cabassous > Cabassous unicinctus. The sequence goes on along the minus strand of JAQZBX010011684.1, from coordinate 15,809 downwards.
GGAAATTAGGTGAATATTGTCTTGGTAAAATGAAAATATATATCTCACAAAAAAGAACCAAGCAGAAGTTTTGGGGCTGCAAATTTTATTATTTAACTGAAACAACCATTAGATGGACTTAACATCAGACTTGAAAAGGCAGAGGAAAATAAGGAAGCTGGAAGACAACAAAATTGAAATTATCTAGTGTGAGGAGCAGATAGAAAGAAAAAACATAAACTATGAATAGAACCTGAAGGATCTGTGGCACACTATGAAATGTACTAACATACACATCATTGGAGTCCCAAAAGTACAAGAGTGATTGAAAAAGACAGAAAAAGAACTATAAATAATGGATAAAAATTCCCAAATCGGAGGAAAGACATGAATATACACATCCAAGAAGCTCTACAAACTCAAAGCAGGACAGACTCTAAGTGATCTTGTCCAAGACACATTAGAGGGAAATTGTCAAAATATAAATACAAAGAGAAGACTTTGAGAACAGCAAGAGAGAATTGACTTGTCACTTATAAGGATCCTCAATAATAATAACAAAGTAATTCTTACCAGAAACCATGGAGACCATGAGACAGTGGGATGACATATTTAAAGTCCTTCAAGAAAAAACAAATTCTACTGAGAATTCTATATCCAGTAAAATTATACTTTAAAAAATGAAGGAGGAATGAAGACATTTAAAGGTAAACAAAAACTAAGAGTTAACAGAAGACTTGCCTTACAGGAAATACTAAAGTGAGTCCCTACTAGTTGAAATAAAAATGACACTACACAGTAACATGAAGTCATAAGAAATAAAGTACATTGAAATGTTTAACTATATAGGTAGATATAAAATATAAAATCCTGCATTCACTAGTTTTAGACAGTAACTGAATTTCCCCTCTATGAATTAGACAAATGTGTAAAATAACATTTAATATATTTATTAATGATTAACAATATATAAAAATGTTATCTGAGACAATAACAAGTAAAGGGGTACATATAGATAATTATAGGAGTAGAAAGTTTGTATACAACAGTAACAAGCTTATTAATGATTTTAATAAGTTGTTATTAGTTTGTGTTAATTGTAATTACAAAGGCAACCCCAAAAAAATTTGAAAAATATACAGAAGAGTAAAGTAGGGAATCAAAGTTGTACACTACAAAAAATTGATTAAATATAAAAAAGGCTGATATGGAGTTATTGAGGAAGAAAAAATAACATACAAGATATTCAGAAAACAAATGGCTTAGTGGCAGAAGTAATTCATTCCTTCTTATTTATTACTTTAAATGACAGTGATTAAATTCCTTATTAAAAGTAGATATTAGCATATTGGATGAAAAAAGTATGATCTATCATGTGCAGTCTATAAAAGACTGATTTTATATACAAAGACACAAAGAAACTGAAGGTAAAAGAGTGAAAAATAATATTCCTTGCAAACAAGAATCAAAAGAAAGATACAGTAACTATATTATTGTCAGGCAAAATAGATTACTTCATGAAATTTTATGAGACAAGCAATAATTTTTTATATCGACAAAGGTTCAATCCAGTAAGAATATAAGATGATTATAAACATAAATATCACTCACAATAGATCCCTAAAATATATGAAAAAAAATGGGCAGCATTGAAGGGAGAAATAGATAGTTCTACTGTAATAATTGAAAACTTCAATAACCTCTTACAATATTTTATAGAACATTTAAATAGAAGATCAGTAAGGTAATAGAAGACTTAAACCACATTATTTACCAGAATAATGTCTTAATGGACATATAAATAACATTCCATGCAGAAAAAGTAGAATACATATTCTTCTTAAGTCCAACAAGTGGAAAATTTTCTAAGATAAACAATACATTAGGCTTCAGATCAAATCTAAATAAATTTTAAAATTTGAAATCATATGAAGAAGGTTATGAAACCACAATTGACTCATAGTGACATCTTACAATATTTGTCCTTTTTTACCTTGCTAATTTCACTCAGTGTGATGTCTTCAAGCTTCATCCATGTTGTTGAATGTATCAGAATGTCATTCCTTATCAAAGCTTAATAATAGTTCATTGTATGCCAGTGCAATATGCCAGATGTGAGTTGGCTTTTACAATAAGGACTTAGTTTAATAGCTTACTGATTGATCCCCAGAAAAATGTCAAAATCAAGATATTATCAGGAGATGCTTTCTCCTAGAACTGAATCTGTAGGTGATCAGACATATAGTAGTGTCCACTCATCTCATCCCTCTCCTCCAGGCATTGTAACTTTCAGCTTCTGGTTTCAATAGCTTCCTTCCAGCTTCTGAGATCCATTGATTTCAGCTTCTGGCTCCCCTAGCCTTCTCCCTCAAATTCTGAGGGCTTCTTTCTGTATCAAAACCAATGTGATTTTAACAGATTTACCATGTTAAGTTGTAGCCCCCTTGTAACCACAGAGAGCATATGTAAAAAGTATATTTAGAATGTAATGAGAAGGGACTCAAATGTCACAATGCAAAAATCAAATAAATATAAAAGTAGATGTTAAAGTAATAATTGACTGTCAAAAATGTTGTTAGACTTAAAAGGAAAGACTAGCAAGAAGGCATAAGAAAGTCCTGCATTATCATAGTTACTTTAAATGCAAATAGATTAACACCTCCAGTGAAAAGTTAGTTATTGGCAGAGTAGAAAAAAATGCATGACCCACTCATATGATGTTTACAAGAGGCTCACCTTAAATTCAATAAAAAATAACTTGAATGTGAAAGGATGGAAAAAAGTACCATGGAAATAATAAAAAAGAGATCTGGCATGCATATACTAATAGCAGATAAAATGTAATTTGAGCCAAAAAATATAACAAGGGACAAAAATGTAACTACACTCATAAAGGTGTCAATTCAACAACAAGACATTAACATTTATAAATAAATATTCACCTAATGGCAGGGCCCGAAAATATATGACACAAATAACTGATTTGAAGATAGGTATACATGGGGCTACATTAGTAATAGATTTCAATACACCACTTTTGAAAATGGATAGATCATCTAAACATAAGATCAGTAAGGATGTATAAGACTTAACTGATACTCTAACATGAAGAGACCTATAAGACATATATAGAACACATCACTCCTAAGCAGGAGCGTACACATTCCCCTGAGGTGCACATGAAGCATTCTTCAGAATAGACAATATGGATGAAAAAACAATGTTCAGTAAATTAAAAATATTGAAATCATAAAATGTATCTTTTTTGACCTCATAGAATGAAAGTAGAAATGAATAACAGTTTGAAAACTGAAAAATCCACAAATAAATGGATATTAATGCATTTTTACACAACCAATGGGTCAAAGAAGAAATCAAAAGGGAAATTAGATGATGTCTTAAGGTGAATGAAAATGAAACAGATTTTATCAAAACTTATTGGATTCAGTGAAAGAAGTGATGAGAGAGAAATTTATAGCATTAAATGGTTAAATTAGAAAAGAGGTTCTAATCTTAAAACATAGACATAATCTCAGAACTATAGGATCTAGAAAAAGAAGTGCAACCAAACTCAACCCAAAGTAAGCAAAATGAAGGAAATAAAGATAAATGAAATAAAGACTGAAAATAGAACAGAAAGAATCTACAAACCATAGGTTGCTTCTTTGAGATCAATAAAATTGCCAAAACTTTAGAAAGTTTGACAAAGGAAAAAAGAGTGAGCACAACTAAAATCAGAAATAAAATAGCAAACAATACCCTCAAATCTAAGAAATGAAAAAAAGACTCTAAGAGAATCTTACGAACAACTCTATGCCAAAAAATTAGATAACTTTGATAAAAGGTAAAATTACTAGAAACACAGATGACATACACTGACTCAGGGAGAAAACATCAATAGATTAATAAATGGTAAAGAGATTGAATCAGTAATTAAAATGCTCCCAAGAAATACAAACTCAGTACTAGATGGCTTTACTAGTGAATTTTACAAAATATTCTATAAGAATTAACTTCAAACCTGTTCGAAGCAGGAGCACTTCATAATTCATTCTGTGAGGCCAAAATCATAGTAATACAAAAATCAGATCAAAAGAGTAAAAAAACAAAACCAAAAAAACCCCCACCACTCTCCCTTATGAATATAGATTAAAAGTCTTCATCAAAATACTAACAAAACTAATCCAAAAGTTATTAAAATAAATATACACCATGATGAAGTGGAATTTGTTCCACGTGTACTAAGGTGGTTCAAAATAAGAAAATTAGTTACTGTAATACAACACATTAGCCTAATGAAGAGGAAAGAAAAATACATGATCATCTCAGTTGAAGCAGAAAAGTTATTTGAAAAAATCCAGTACAGCTTCTTGATAAAAAAAACTCTTAGACAAAAAGGAATATAAGGAAACTTCCTCAACATGATAAAAGCCATATTTGAGGAAAACAATGCTAACCTCATTATCAATGTGAAAGACTGAAAGACTTCCCTCTAAAAATAGGTACAAAACAGGGATGACGCTGGAACCACTATTATTCAATATTATATTAGAAGTTCTAGTCAGAGCAATTAGACAATAAAAAGAAGTAAAAGTCACCCAAATTGGATAGTAAAAAGTGAAATTATTCCTCTTTGAAGACTATAAGATCCTATATACAAAAAATCCTAAAAATTCTGCAAGAAAGTTACTAGAACTAATAACCAAACTCAGAAAATGGTAATGTGAAATTTTGACATTATTGTGGATCCCAGACAAGATCATGTTTTTAAAGCTAATCCATTTCTGTGGGTGTGGGATCCTTTGGTTTGACTGGATTCAGTTGGGAGACTTTGATTGGAATACTTTAGTGAAGTGTGACTCTGGATAGGTCTTGGTCCTCTTGATGGAGTCCTTTATAAATAGAGGACTGAAAGCAGAGACACATAGAGGAAAGGCCACGCACAGAAAGAGAAGAGAAGCTGGGCTGGGAGAAAGGAAGCCACAGATGGAGCAGGAGAGTTGAAACCCAGGAGAGAAACACATGCCTCCATGTATCTTGCCATGGATCAGGATCATTAGGGGCCTGTCTTTTAAAGATACTTTGATTTTGATACTTTGACACCCTCAGAACTATAAGCTTTTAACCTAATAATTTTTCATTATAAAAGCCAAAACATATCTGGTATATTGCTTCCAGCATCTTCTAGCAAACTAAAACAGGGGAGAGAGAAAGTCACATGCTTCTGCAGATGTTGGTATACACACAAATATTGTTTCCACACTATTAATGAAAAATCTGAAGAAGAAATCAAGTCAAAACTCCATTTTTAATAATAACTAAAATGATGAAATATCTAGGAATAAATGTAACTAATTGTTAGGTTAATGTGTCAATTGGCCAGATAATTGTGCCCAGTTGTTTGGACAAGTAACCACTGAGGTAACTGTAATGCAAAAACATTTTATGGACTTTAGTCATCAGAGAATTGATTGTATCTATGGCTGATTACATCCAAAATCAACTGAGGAGATTGCCTTCAGTGATGAGTTATTTTTCACCCAATCAGTTGACGACCTTGAAAGGAAAAATGATTTCAACATTCAGAGAAAGAATTCCCATGTCTACTTCAGACAGCTAGTGTCTCCTGGGGAATACAATGAAGATATTCAATGGAGCTCCTGGATTGCAACTTGCCCTACAAAATTTGGACACATGCACCCCACAGATGCATGAGACAACTTTATAAAATCTCATACTATTTACAGTCTCCTGACTGTTCTGTTTCCCTACAGAACCCTGATTAATAAAGATTACTACTGTGAGTGTTACTTGAGAAACACAACCTTAAAATGGGATTCTTGATTGGTTCTGGGGTTTATGCAATTGGCTTTCTATGCTGATTTGGTTCAAAGGCTATAAAAACTCAGGTTCCAATAATCGAGAGGCCACTGACAGTCCATGGCATAAGCTGGCAAAAGAGGTACACAAAATATGACTACTGGATATGACTACTTCCATGCTTATAAGAGGCAAAGCAACAAGTGAGAGGTCTTTGACACCTTAACAAAGTTTTGGGGAGTTAAAAGGTACAATGATGCTGGCTGTTTTTTCCTAAATATGCTAGGTACAATTATAAAAGAAAGGGATGAACTGAAAGCCTCAAATTTGCAATTTAAGTGCCACATGAATGATGTGAAAGTTTCCATTTGTGCCCTGAAAGAAAATCTTGTTTTGTGCAGCTGCAGACTTGAGAGCTCTGAAAGCCAGACCCAGATATTCATTGTGTGAGTAGCAAAGTTTCCACAGAAACTAAAATCTCAATCTTGCAGGGTATTTACTGATAAAGTGAGGGCATTTCTTGGAAAGGAGTGGAATCCTGAGGATTGGGATGGGGACATATGTGTTGATGATGATATCAGTGGGGATACTGAAATCCTAAATTCTGCTGAGACTTTGCCAGATAAGACTATAATGTCTTGTCCTGAGAAGACAGCCATGCAAATTCCAAACTGTCCTGAGGAAAAAACCACCTAACTTCCAGGCTGCCCTAAGGAAATTACCTCCAACCTCCAGTTTGCCCCATGATGGCATTCACCCCATCTGAAGAGATTAATCCTGTATTACTAGATGAAATTGTAATTTAATTTCAATAGGTAATTGGCTTGCAAGAATCTTCCAAAACTTCTCCTTACACATCTCTACCACCTCTAATTTCTTCCAGACCTATAACTAAACTAAAGTCACAACAAGGCCCCAAAGTTGAAGGACAAAATGTGAAGTACACTATACTTCAAAAGAACTGAATGAGTTTTCAAATTTATATATACAGAAATCAGGGGGCTTGAGTTCTCCACACTCTCTGTATACAACCCATAGGAGAAAATCTATGCTGCACTACTGAGGCTCTGGCCCAATTTGAAAACTTAAGCCAGGCAATTTTAAAGACTTAGAATAAGTCAAACTAAATATCAAAGAAGAACTGTAGAAAAAAAGGCAAGAGAGAGAAATTGGTGATCAGAGTAAATTCACCAACATATCCAGATGCCTAGACATCAGCAAAAAAATTACAAGCCATACTAAGGAAAAGAACAGATAGCCCACCCAAAAGAACTTACCAAAAATCCCGAAGAGATACAGGATTTAAGACGATCAGTGACAATCACACAACTCTCCTAAATCAATTCAAGGAATTTAAAGAAATTATGACTAAAAACATAGGGATATTAAGAAGACACTGGGGGAACATAAAGAACAATTTGAAAAGCTGCAAAGAAATGAAACAGACCTTATTAGTATGAAAAACTTGAAGGATGAGATTAAAAATACATTAGAGGCACAAAAGAGCATATTTGAATTGCTTGAATTCAAAGACAGAACACATGAATGGGAAAGACAAGAGAACAGAAAGAGAAGAGAAGGGAATTGAATGACAAGAGGTAATGCAAAAATATTTGAATTATTGGTGTCGCAGAAGGAGAATAGAATGGAAAAGAGGTAGAAAGAATATTTGAGGAAATAGTGACTGAAAACTTCCCAAACTTAATGACTGAAAACTTATGAAGGACATAAATATCAAATGGAATACTTCTGAATAGGCCTAACCTGAGACACCTACTATTCAGAATGGCAAATATCAGAGATAAAGAGAGGATTCTGAAAACAGAAAGATAAAAGCAAAGAATCACATACAGGAATAACTCAATAAGATTAAATGCTGACCTCTCAGAAACAATGGCGGTGAGAAGAAAGTGGTATGATGTATTTAAATTAGGGGAGTGCCACAAGAGAAATCTGCTAGCCAAGAATTCTAATCCAACAATGCTGTCCTTCAAAATTGAGGGGGAGATCAAATTCTTCATAGACAAACAAAAACTGACAGAATATATTACCAAAAGACCGGATTTACAAGAGATACTAAAGGGGGTGCTGCAGCCTGAAAGGAAAAAATAAGCTCGAGTGATTTGGGGAAGAATTTAGAAATGAAGATTACTAGGCAGGGTAAACTAAAGTACAAAAGACAGACAATAGCACAAGATGACAACAGAAAGCCAAAGGACAAAATGGATGAACAAATTAATACCTTCCCTGTAATAACATTGAATGTTAATGGATTGAACTCCCCAATCAAAAGACATAGACTGATAGAATGGATAAAAAATATGAGCCATCTGTATGTTATCTGCATAAGACCCACCTCAGATGTAAGGACATAACCAGGTTAAAAGTGAAAGGTTGGAAAAAGATATTTCATGTAAATAGTAACCCAAAAAAAGAGCTGGACTAGCGATACTAATATCGGACAAAATAGATTTCAAATGCAAAACTTACAAGGGATGAAGAAGATCATTATATTTGAACAAAGGGGGCACTTTATCAAGAAGGAATGACTATACTAAATATTTATGCATCTAACCTGAATGCCCCAAGATACATGAGGCACACACTGGCAAAACTGAAAGGAGAAATAGATGTCTCTACAATAATCATTGGAGACTTCAATACATCACTCTCAGTATTGGATAGAACATCTGGACAGAGGATAAATAAAGAAACAGAGTGCTTGAATAATATGATAAATGAACTAGACCTAACAGACATCTATAGAGCATTGCACCTCAAAACAGCAGGACATACATTCTTTTCCAGGGCTCTTGGAACCTTCTCCAAAATAGATCATATGTTGGATCACAAAAAAGCCTAAATAAATTTTATAACATTGAAATTAGGGGAATGCCACAAAAATGGCATGGAAGTAAGGAGGCAGAGTCTGAGCCTCTCACAAAAAACGTGCAGAGAAGGCAGAAACCTATCTAAAGGAGCTGCTTTGGGTATATATAGAATGGGAAGGTGCTCTGAGTCATCTAGGAGGGTACTGGAAAGATAAAGAAGCCAAAGAAAAACCATGTGTTGCTCACTCCTGTGGCTGGAATCAGCACATATACCCTACCAGGGCAAATAGCCTAGGTGGAGCCCCTGGCTCATGGCTCTGAACAGAGTGGGAGGGAGCATTTCCTGGGAGGAAGAGGGGTCTGGGAGTGTGGAGAGTGGTTTCTTTGCTGTTTGGCCATCTGAGCCCCCTTTGAATCTCAGAAGAGACCTGGACCTGAAGGGGAGAGGGGAGGGGGATCTCCTCAGGCAAGCTGTCACTCCCAGCCACCTAGCTAAAGAGAAGAATTAGATTAGAGAGGGGATGGGGACAGACAGGCACCTAATCAAAATACTGTGGCAAACTGCTAGGAATCTATCCTGGCTGAGGGAAAGGGGGCAGAAAGCTTTATTAAAGGCTAACTAACCTAAGAAGAGAGTTTAGCTCATGGTGGAGATTCCTGCCTTGCACATATGGGGTCTCTGATTCAATTCCCAGCTCTTCTTAGAGAAGCAATCCACCAGTTATCAGACATCCAGCTGATTCCTTATGACAGGGAACATATAGACATTCTGCTTGTATTAGCTTTTTTGGATCTCTTATTTTTTTTAAAAAAAGGTACCCATTTACCTTATTTTACTTGCTAAAACCTGGTTCATCACCTGCAGTGGGTAGGATGCAGGGTGATTTATTAAGGAACACTGGCACCCTGAGTAGCACCTTACAGGCCTATGAGGGAATACTGTTTTTCCTTATTGTTTTTTTTTTTCTCTTTTTCTTATTAGTTGCTGTTGTCTTTTTCCTTGTTTGTTATATTTCCCATTTCTATGTTTCCCTTTTTATTTTTTTACCAATTTTTCCTCTCTAAGTTATTTCTTCTCTTTCCCTCATTTTTCTATCTTCTGTTTTCTGTTGTGGTTCTATCACACTTCTTTTTGTTTCATCTTCTGTTTTTCTTGTTTTTAGTGCTCTCTCTCTTTTTCTCTTTTACTTTTTTCTTTTTCTTTCTTTTTCTTTTTTCTATTCTTCTCTTCACATTAATCTAGCCTTTTAATTCACTCTGTATATTTTCCCTATTTTGTCCCTTCTTTCATTGTTTCCATGCCACTTTTTAATTCTTATTCCTCCCTACTTCTTACTCATGTTAATTATTTATCTTCCTAGGTCTTGCATGGTTCCTCTTCTACCATTTACTATGATCATTATGACTTATTTTTCTTAATCTTTTCTTATCTCTTTCCCTTTCTCTGGTCCTAATTTTATTTCAAAGGAACATAGACAACAGCAGGGAACTAGAATAAGAGGGAAAAAGTTAACACGTGCACAACAAAAACAACAAAATAGAACCCTAGAATAGAAAGAGAAGCTAGCCAACTGAATAAGCACATCAAGATAAACAGATACCTAGACATCAACAAAAATTACAAGACATACTAAGAAACAGAAAGAAATGGCCCAGTCCATTGAACAAACTATAAATCAGGAGAAGACACAGAACATGGAACAACTAATCAGAGATGTCCAAACAAATATCATGAATCAACTTAATGAAGTGAAGGAAGAAATTAAGGATATTGAGAAGACACTGGGAGAACATACTGAAGAACTGGTAAACATACATAAAAGGATAATGGATATAATGGTGAAGAATGGCAAAGTGCAAGAAATAAAAACTACACTGGAAGCACATAACAGCAGATTTCAACAGGCAGAGGAAAGAATTAGTGACGTGGAAGACAGTACAGCTGAAATCAGACAGATAGTAGAACAGATAGATAAAAAGATAGAAAATAATCCAGCAGGGACTTAGAGATTTGAATGACATCATGAAACACACAAACATATGCATTATATGCACACCAGAGGGAGAAGAGAGGGGAAAGTGGACAGGAGGAGAGATGTAAGAAATAATATCTGAAAATTTCCCAATTGAGGGACATGAAAGTACATGTCCAGGAAATGCAGCACACCTCAAACAGTGTAAATCCTAACAGGCTTACTCTAAGACATATACATGTCAAATTGTCCAATGTCCAAGACCAAGAGAGAATACTGAAAGCAGCAAGATAAAAGATATCCATCACATACAAGGAAATAAGTGCTGATCTCTCATCTGAAGCCATGGAGGTAAAAAAGAGAGTTGTATGTTATGGTTAAGGTGCTAAAAAAAAACAACCTTACAGCCAAGAAATCTGGCACTCAAAAAGAGGGGCAGTTCAAAATATTCACATATAAAGAGAAATTAAAAATGTTTGTCAATAAGAAACCTGCCCTTCAAGAAATACTAAAGGGAGATCTGCAGGTTGAAAGGAAAAAAGAGGAGAGAAAGAGTTGGAGGAGAGTGTAAGAACAACTGAAAAGATAAAAAGAGAAATAGAAACAACATGTGACATGCATAAACCTAAAGAAAATATGGCTAGTGTAAATAACTCCTTGAAAGGAATAACATTGAATGTTAATGGATTAAACTCTTTTGTCAAGAGACACAGATTAGCAGAACAGATAAGGCAATATGACCCATATATATGCTGTCTACATGAAATGCACATTAGACCGAGGGAAGCAAGGAGGCTGAAAGTGAATGGATGGAAAACAATTCTACATGTAAACAATAATCAAAAAAGGGCATGAGTAGCTATACTAATATTGTACAAAATAGACTTTAAGGGCAAAAGTATTATAAGAGACAAAGAAGGACACTATATATTAATAAAAGGGGTAATCTATCAAGAAGAAAGAACAATCATAAACATTTATGCACCTAACCAGGGTGCCTCAAAATACATGAAGCAAGCATTGAAGAAACTAACTTGAGAAATAGATGTCTCCACAATTATAGAGGAGGACTTTAATACACCATTGTTATCCTTAGGAGGAACATCTCAATAGAGAATCAATAAAGAAACAAAGACTTAGTGAATAATACATTAGAGGATCTGGACCTAATAGACAAATACAGAACATTACACCAAAATACAGAAGAATATACATTATTCTCAAGTGCACATGGATCATTCTCCAGGATAAACCACATGCTAAGACACAGAACAACATTCAATGAATTCAAAAAGATTGAAATTATATGAAGTGATTTCTCTGACCACAATGGAATGAAGTTGGAAATCAGAAAGGGGCAAAGAAGTAGTTAAAGCACAAAGATATGGAAATTAGACAACACACTCTTAATCAGTGGGGCAAGGAGGAAATTGCAAAAGAAACCAGTAATTACTTTGTAAGAAATGAAAATGACAACCCAACATATCAAAACCTATGGGAACAAAATAAAAGAGCAAAAAAGAAAAGAAAACCTATGGGATGCAGCAAAATCTGTACTGAGAGGGAAATTCATAGTCACAAATGCCTATATTAAAAAAGAAAAAAGAATTAAAATCAAAGACCTAAGAACAATACTGGAAGAATTAGAAAATGAAAAACAAACTAATCCCAAAGGAAGTAAAAAGAAGGAAATAACAAAGATTAGAGCAGAACTAAATGAAATTAAAAATAAGAAAGCACTAGAAAAAATAAAACTAAAAGCTGACTCTTTGAGAAGATTAATAAAATTGACAAACCCTTAGCTAGACTAACCAAAAATAAAAATAAAAAGAGAGAGAGAGAATGTGCAAATACTTGAAATAAGAAACAAGGAAGGGGATATCACCACTGACCACATTGAAATAAAGAGTATCATAAGAGTATACTTTGAAGAAATTTATGCCAACAAAATGGATAATTTAACAGAAATGGACAAATTCCTAGAAACACACATGTAACCTACATTGATGAAAGAAGAAATTGATGAACTCAGACTAATCACAAGTAATTAGATTGAAATTGTCATCAAAAACCTCCTAACTAAGAAAGGCCAGGACCAGATGGCTTCACATGTGAATTCTTCCAAACATTTTGGAAAGAACTAACACCAATCTTGTTTAAACTCTTCCAAAAAATAGAACCAGAGGGAACATTGCCTAACATATTCTATGATGCCAACATTACCCTAAGACCAAAGCCAAACAAAGATGCCACAAGAAAGGAAACTAATGAAGCTAGATGCTAAAATCCTCAATGAGATTATTGCTAATCATATTCACCACACAATAAATGAATTATACAACATGACTAATTGGGTTTCATCCCTGGTATGTAAGAATGGTTCAACAAAGGAAAATCAATGTAACACACCACATAAACAAGCCAAAAGAGAAAAATCACATGATCATCTCTATACATGCAGAAAAGGCATTAAAATTCAACACACTTTCCTGGTAACAACATTTCAAAAGATAGGAATAGAAGGAAACTTCCTCAACATGATAGAGGGTTTTTATGTAAAACCCACAGATAACATTATTTTCAATGGTGAAATCCTAAAACCTTTCCCCCTAAGATCTGGAACAAGACAAAGATGCCCACTTTCACCACTCTTATTTTACATTGTGTTATAAGTACTTGCTTGAGCACTTAGGCAAGTAAAAGATATAAAAGACATCCAAATTAGAAAGGAAGAAGTAACAATTTCACTATTTGCAGATGACATGATCCTATACATATAAACCCTGAGAAATCTACAACAAAGCTTCTAGAGCTGATAAATGAGTAAAGTGGCAGGTTATAAAATCAATGCACAAAAAATCAGTAGTATTTCTGTACACCAATAATGAACAAACTGAAGAGGAAATTTTAAAAAATCCCATATAGCAAATAAAGAATCAAATACCTAGGAATAAATTTAACTAAAGATGTAAATGACTTGTATGCAAAGAACTACAAAACACTATTAAAGGAAATCAAAGAAGACCTAAATAAATGGAAGAATATTCCTTGTTCATGCATAGGAAAACTAAATATAATTAAGATGTCTATTCTACAGAAACTGATTTGCAGATTTAATTCAATCCTAAAAAAATTAACACAGCATTTTTTACTGAATTGGAAAAGCTAACTATGAAATTTATTTGGAAGGGCAAGGGGCCCTGAATAGCCAAAGACATATTGAAAAAGAAACATGAAATTGGAGGAATCACACTACGTGACTTTAAAACATACTACAAAGCTACAGTGGTCTAAACTGCATAGTATTGGCATAAGGGTAGACATACTGACCAATGGAACTGAATTGAGAGTTCTGATATAAATCCTCCCTCACATATATAGACAACTGATATTTGACAAGGCCACCAAGGCCAATCAACTGGGAGAGAATGGCCTCTTCAACAAATGGTGCTTGGAGAACTGGATATCCATATTCAAAAGAATGAGAGGAGAAAACCATCTCACACCTTATACAAAAAATAACTCAAGATGGGTCAAAGATTTAAATATAAGAGCCAATATCATAAAGATCTTGGAATATAATGTAGGGAAGCATCTACAGGATCTTGAATTAGGAGGTTTCATGAACTTTACACCCAAAGTATGAGCAATGAAAGAAAAAGTAAATAAATGAGACCTCCTTAAAATTAAAAACTTCTGCACCTCAAAGTAGTTTGTGAATAAAGGGAAAAGCAGCCTACTAAATGTTAGAAAATATTTGGTAACCATATATTTGATAGGTGCCTAATATCCAGCAAGAAATCCTACACCTTGAAAATAAAAAGACAATCAACCCATTTAAACAATGGGCAAGTGATTTGAAAAGACACTTCACCAAAGAAGAAATGCAGATGCCTAAAAATCACATGAAAAAATGCTCAACATCACTAGCTATTAGGGAAAGGGAAATCAAAAACACCTATTAGACTAGTGGCTATTAATTAAAGCAAAGGACTACAAGTGTTGGAGAGGATGTGGAGGACTGGAACACTTATCCACTGCTGGTGGGAATGTAGAATGGTGCAGCCATTGTGGAGGACAGTTTGGTGGTTCCACAGGAAGCTAACTATAGAACTGCCATATGATCCAACCATTCCACTGCTGTGTATATACCCAGAAGAATTGAAAGAAGGGACACGAACAGATATATGCACAGCAATGTTGATAGCAGCATTATTCACTATTGCCAAAGTTGGAAACAACCCAAATGACAATCAACAGATGAGTGGATAAGCAAATTGTGGTATATACATACAATGGAATATTACTCTGCTGTAAGAAGGAATGCAGTATTAACAACTGGGATAATATGGATGAATCTTGCAGACCTTATGTTGAGTGAAGCAAGCCTGGCACTGAAGGACAAATATTACATGAGCTCACTGATATGAATTAAGCAAACTGATCAGACTCACAGAGCTAGAGTCTGGAAGATAGGTTTACAAGGGACAGAAAGAGAGAATAAGGTTGTGAGTCAATGCCCAGATGGGCAAAATTTATGATATGATGGAAGGCTGTAGTTGTGCAGTGGATGCGTATAACAGTGGGGCAGTGATGCTAATGGGTTCATTAGTGTTGGTCTGTGAGGGGTGTAGGATGGGGAGGGTGGGTTGGATTGTCCATGGAACTGAGGTGAGGATTGGGTGAAGGAGCAGATGAACTCTGGGGATTTGTGGGGATTTGGTTGAAACTAAAATGTTGGGAATTTTCTTTTGGCAAATATGGCAGGGGTGGGTTGCTGGTTTAGGGTGGTGGTGTGGGGACAGGCAGGTCAGGGCACACCTGGGGCAGACTTCTAGGTCATGTGTGAGTGGATATCTTGTCAAATTGTGTTGTTTCAGTTGGTGGAGACCCACATAATGAGTGAGAAGTTGTAGGACTCCCATCTTGGGGAGTCCTTCTATGTTCTCAAAAAGAGGGGTGTGAATCTCTTGAGAGCATAGGCAGTGCCTGATAGGGGAGGATAGCCACTATGTCAAGTCCTCAATATTGCAAGTAATTATGAATCTTGTCCTTCAATCCTGGTGGTTTTCATGGATCTTGAGGGGAGGGGAGGAGGAATAGAATAGATGGACCATGGGGCATTTTTGGGTGATGGAATTGTTCTACATGATCTTGCAATGATGGATAAAGACAATTTTAAATTTCATCAAAATTTATAAAAAGT
>JAQZBX010011683.1:18667-42433 GCA_029593785.1 Cabassous unicinctus | reverse complement strand
TGCAGGACACTTCTGCGCGGGCCCTCGCCTTGCCTAACGCCCTCCCCGCCGGGCCAGCTCCTTTAGGGTGCAGGCGAAACTCCTCGACCTCGCCGGCCAGGCCTGCCCTGACCAGGCTCGGACGCCTGCTGGCTCCACTCCCACCTCTCCCAGATCTAACCCCACCAAGTCACAAGTGCCCGCCACGCTCCAGGCCATTCCTTGCCTCCCTGCCTTTGCTCCCCCAGATGGCAGGGAGGAGATGCCTCTGCCTGTTAGGCCCATGGACCCGTCAGCTCCCTTCCTGGCCCACCGCATAATCAACCCAGACCACTCACTCAGGCACCACCTCACAAGGGGGCCCTCCCCAGGGAATCACACCCCTTACCCCAGCCTCTGAGTATCTCGTGTTTTTGTTCTGCTCATGTGTCCTTCTCTCCTACTAGACCACGAGCCCCCCAAGAGCTGGGTTGGTCTCAGCCATCTCTGTCTCTCCGGACACCAGACAGAGCCTGGCATGTGACAGCCCCTTTCCTTCCTCCCCTCCCACCCCCAGCCTCCCCAAACATGCAGGCCACGCACCACAGAATGACTGTCCGGTTTCTTGGAATCCCAGGGTCTAACAGTATTAGGCAGGACAGGGCCAGCGCAAAATGAAAACGTGGAGCTCCTTGTTCAAAGGTGATTAAGAATTTCAAGAGGATGACAGCAGAACATTCACCAAGCGTGGGTCCCTTCTGAGAGTGGGGGCCTGGGTGATTGCACAGGTCACCGGCCCGTGAAGCCAGCCCTGGCACCAGACCTTGAGGAAAGGCTTAACTCCAGTCCCCCTACTACCCCTGAGCTGCCGGAGGGCAATGCTGGGAGAGCAGAGGTGAGAAGGAGGCAATGACAGCTCAGCTTCTGGATAACAACCTCTGCCACTTCATGTCCCCACTCCTGTAGCCCATGACCAGCAGCGACTCGTCTTCAAGATACTAGTCTCAGGGAACCGGGCCCTGCAGGGGGCCCAGTGCCACTCCCAGCTGTCAGCGGCACCTCCTGGACAGCTGCCCAACAGGGCACAGGAGGCAGGGGACAGACACAGGCCACTCGTCCCGAGTTCTTGTTTCACCTCTGCAAAGCATTTGCATTCACTTGCTGCCAATCTCCTGCTCTGGAAAATGGGGCCAGGATAGAGTGTACAAAGACCTTCTAGTCAGTAAATGTCCACAATCCCTTTTCCCAGTTAAGGGGTTAATCAAAGTTATCCAAACCTTATTGGAATAATAAGGTGAATTCAAATTCATGTAGAGTGTGTATATTTTCAGAGGTAAAAGAAGGGTTGATTTGATTTAAACTTGTTGTTTATATATTTATGTATGTATGTATTTATTTTAAGACAGAGTCGACAAATAGAGGGCACATAAACTGCCACATATTTAGCAGAATGACATGGCTTACCAGGCATTCTTTCCTGTCAAGCCCAGCTGGGTGAAGCCTCAGAATCCTTCTCAACACAGATTCCTAGGGAACTACTAAAAATGGATCAGATGTGACATCCCTGATTTAATTACAAAGGTCCCCACTAACCAACAACCATTGGTCCCACTAATCCTTTGGCTGCAGTTTCTACCCACACACGACCTGAGAAACACAGAGAATGTTCCTCCATGGCTTTGCCTTCTGCCTGACAGCCCTACAAGCTCAGCTGTAGTGGGATGCTGTCAGCAACTGCTGTTCTTCTATTCCCTGCTCAGGGCTTTTGAGTCCTTCTTGGCAGATCCCCCCACCGAACTGATAGCAAATTTTAGAGATCAGCTAGTGTTGCCTAGTTAAGCCCCTATCCAAGGACAAACATCGAGTGACCCAGGCTGTCATGGGAGGGTGATAACGGCCGCCAAGGTACAGGCCAGATGGATGACAGCATCTTATCTCCCATTTCACATCACCATCTGGAAGGTATTACACAATGGCCCCTCTGCAGAGGCCTGTTTTTTTCTTCTCGTCGTTCCAAGTACACCCAATCACGTAATAGGGAAAGCCTTAAGGCCAAAGACTCAGCTCAGATTGAAAGTGAGGTGCAGGCTGGCAAAAGGAAAGGGCTTTGAATTTGTTGGTTTGGAGAACTAAGCTTGGGGGAAACAAGCACTGGACGATCAGTCCAACAAAGGCCTGGATCTCATAAAGTGTTGAGAGGCTGCCACCGCCGAGCTCCGAAGCCCAAATCAGAAGGTGCCGAGAGAGGCCTGTAAGGGGGCTGGAAATTCCATGGCATGCCCATCCAGCCAGAGACATCCGCGTGTGAACACCAGCCCACGAGAGGGCGCGAGAGGTCCCTAAACCTCCGCTGACCTTCAGAGTTCGAGCAGCGGGTTGGCCCCTGCATGGCTTGAACCTTCAACTGGCTTGTTGATTCTTTCCAAGCACATCCTTATCCTCCTTCCCTATCACAGAGCGAGCTGGTGCTCAAATGAGAGAAATTACGTTTAAGCTTGGCCCAAGCGCAACTTAATCAGAAAGGAAAATATCACCTAAGGAAAAAGTCATAAACACCATTCCAAAACTACAGGCGACGCTTTGGTCTGAGTTGGGTCATCGGGCCGTTAATTCCCTCCATCATCGCCATCCTCCCAGGTGCAAGATTCTATCCCAAGTGCTCCAGGGATGTGCCTCCAAGCAGGGGCTGGCTGAGGACAAAAGGGGACTGATCTCAGAGGTCCAAGATTCCACTGTTTATTCACAAAGTAAAAATCTACACACATAAAGCAGCTTGAGAACCAGGAAAATAAAAAACAAGAGCAAAGTCATATGTCAGTCTGAACTATATAGAATCGTCAATATGTGAAAATGGCCAATTTGGCAAGTTCATGTGGTTCAACCCAAGAGTAGCCAGCTGGACACTTAAGACTCAATGGTTCTGAACAAAAATATAAGTGCACCCCAAAATACTCCTGCCACTGGATACGTTTACACCAACACACCTTTTAAATGAATTCTGTTATTCAGAGAAGACTTTTGGTGGTCCCTTTTCAAAATTAAAAAATAATAATTCCTCCACCATAATATTTAGTTTTTAATAAGGTATTTAATATTTAGTTTCTAATAAGGCACTGGCTAAAACAAAGGGTCAACTAACCTCATCAAGTTAGATGAACTCACTCAGGTGCACACACAGATAAAAGACAAAAAAATCTTATGGGGAAAACAGATCAAACAAAAATTAACCACATGATTTGGGAACAAGAGAAAAAACAGAAGCTGTAAGTCAGAATGCATTCCTTGTGTTCTTAACTTCTGAAAAATTTAAACTCCGTTTCTGAATCTGGAAACTCTCCAGGGAGACTGACACGGAGCAGAAGCCACCCCCACTCCTGACTCTCTTGTCCTTAGTTGGAGATTAGAAACTTCAGCCCCTGGCTGCTGGGTCAGGTGTCTCAACCTGACCTGCCAGCCCTTCGGGCTTTTCAGCCAGCCAGGCAAGGAGAGAAGCATCCACACAGACTGTCTTAACCCAGGTTCTCGGCTTGTGGGCCCCAGACCACCGCTGGCAACAGCACCCGGGAACAGAACGTGCTGGAAGTGCAGCATCTAGCTCTCACCCCCCTCCGACCTGTGAATCAGAAACTCTGGGGGCGGGCCAGCAATCTGTTGCAACCAGCCCTTCGAGTGATTCCAATGTACACAAAAGTGTGACCCGCACGGACATGAGTCGGGTGAGTGGTTTTCCAGCTGTGTCCAGCTCAATCCTCAAGGTCTGAGACGACTGCTCTGCTTTGATTCTGGACTGTGGGAAAAGCGCAGGGGGTTCCTGGATGTAACCAGAGCACTCCATTTTATTCTGTTTAATAACAGGTGGGATAGCTGGGAGGTTTCATTTGAAAAATGCTTCTGCCGCTTAAAAAAAGAGTTTTAAAACTACTGAACTGATGAGCGTCCGAGAGGCTATGGGCAATTTAGTCATTTGTAGAATATTCTAGAAGGTCAGGCCTAGCTCATTGTGTCATCTGGGGACACTGAAAACAAAACAGAAGCTTAACCACCTAAAGTAGCTTCTCGGGCTGCTTTAGCAAGTTTTGATGTTTGCCAGTGGCTTTAATAATAGAGAAGGGATGCCACAAAATCCCTTTCATTTTGATAATGGCCTCAGAAACCAGGTGTCTTTTTCTTTTTTTCTTGAAAGTGAAGGATAAAGCAGAATTAGTGGGCGACAGGAAAGGAGGAAGAGAGGCTTGCTCTGTTTTTCTCCCCCTTTTTTAAAAACTTAAATTTTCAGTAAGTTAAATTTAATGTTTTAAATTTATAGTAGCAGCCTTGCTTCTGGAGGGAGGCAACGCTCTCCAGAGACCTGCGGCAGCCTTCCCATCCTCCCCCATGCCACCTCAGCCTCTCCTCTCCTAAGTGGGAAGTGGAGGGGGGCTCTAGGGGGAGCGGCAGGGGGCTCTGCTGAGTTTTAAAAAGCACCCCTGCACACTTGGAATGCCCTTCGTAGTTACTCCGACAATTGGCAAGCGTAAGCAGAGTGTGGCGGCGAGTGGTGAGCAACACCAGCTCAATCCTGCTCCTATCAGAACTGCCTCCTTTCCACCAATTTCCACGAAAAACCGGCAAGGCACACAATTACTCAAGCACGTCCCCAGGTTTCTGCCTACCGGCTCTTGATTTTAATCATGTCTTCATTTGGCCCAGCCCTGAGTCTCTCCCCTGGGAAATAAAACCAAGCCGCTGGCCAGCTTCTCGGCACTGATAAACCTACACTTAGCCAGCAGGCCCCTTCTGCTTTCCACGCTCACTCTTGGCAGGACCATAGATGACACGACTTCTTTATTTCACACGGCATCTGCTTTGGGCTTGAGAGAGGCCAGGGTGTCGGGGGACCCGATGGAGACGAGGGGCTGAAATGAGGAACCCTGGCTTCTCCAACACCTCTGCCAGGGCAGAGGCCCATGACACAGGCGTGGCCGTCACACTCACCACTTCCTACCTATGTGTCCTTGAGCACATGAACTTCTCCAAGCCTCGGTTTCCTCATCTGTAAAATGGGCGCCATAACAGAACCCCCAACTCCAGAGGGCTGTTGTGAGGATTTGCTGAGACACTCGATGCACTCAGCATATTATGCCTGGAGCCCAGAGGTGTCCAGTGAGCGTGAGCTTTAAGAGTGGGCATCGCCATCGCTGACATGGCGTTCAAACTACACAGGCTCGGGGCTGGGAGGGGCCTTCAGAACCCCCAGTAACACCCCGACTGGACTTTGGTCCACCCAAGGGCCACGCCGCCAAGTCTTCCTTCATCCTCTGCCCAGAGACTGAGTTCCCTTCCACTGGACTGTAACATGAGAGCATCAGATAGGAAAGGTTTCTAGGCTCCCTTCCAGGTTTCACAAAGGGGTACTGGGTTGAAGAGTGTCTCCCCCAAATTCACGTCTGCCAGGAACCTCAGAACGTGACCTAATTTGGAAATAGGGTCTTTGTAGATGTAATGAGTTAAGGATCTCTAGATCAGGAATCTTAACCAGGGGTCCACAAACCCCCAAGGGGTCCGTGGAAAGATTTCAGGGGGGTTCTGTGAGCTGGAATTGAAAATTCAAAAAAACATTATTCTTGTGGGGACGTGTTGGTGCGGGTGTGATATATTTATTAAATAGTACACAGTATATTGAGGATGTAGTAAAGGGTCTGTGGTTTTTATCTGACTGGCAAAGGGGTCCATGGAACAGAAAAGGTTAAAAGCCCCTGCTCTAGATGCATTCATAATGGACTTAGGGCGCCCCAAATCCAGTGCCTGGGGTCTTTAAAGAGAAAAGAGACTCAGAAAGATGGAGACCATGCAAAGACAGAAGCAGGGGCACCAGAGGCTGGGAGAGGCCAGGAGGGGCGCTCCCCTGGAGCCCTCAGAGGGAGACCGCCCTCCTGGCACCACGAGTGTGGACTTCCGGCCCCCAGAACTGTGAGAGAATACATTTCTGTTGTTTTAATGCACCAGGTTTGTGGTAATTTTTTCTGGCAGCCCTAGGAAACTAAGACAGAGGGTACACCCCACTGACTTCAGCCCCAGGTTCCAGAGCCTAATTTGGTAGGACTGGGGAGCCACCTGGGATGGCACGGGGAAGGCCCAGGAGAGGCACGGAGGGGAGTGCTGAAAACCTTGTTTCCCAGCCAGTTTTTCTCCTTCAAAAAAATTCATAAGTAGGAACTCCCACCTGTAAAATAAACATTCAGAATCCTTTGTCTACGTCTAGCTGCCTCAGAACCCCTGATTTTGACCAGAAGTTTCCTGCTGTGTCAACCCCACCCTCCCAGTTCTCTTCCACCAGGCAGACCTCCTCCCAGGGCAGGAAGAAGCCGCTCCAAGCCACCGGACCCAGGCCCCTCTGCCCAGCACTGGAGCCGGGACCTGCTTCCGTGCCCATGGCAGCCGTGCTGCTCTCGGGTCCCCTTCCTCTGGCCGCCAACAAAAGACAAAAGAAAGTAAGAAGCCAGCCAAGCTGGAGCCTCGAGAGGCCAGAAGGCAGCTGACCACATGGTTCGTTCCCTGGAAAAGCGTAACAGCACACGATCTCTCCTGGACGACTTGCATTTTAAATAGGGGGCCCTGAGGACCCCACAGGAGCAAATCTCTACAGTGGCCTTGGTGGGGGCAGTCTGCCTGGTGTCCTCTCAGATCCACACCTGTGCAGGCCCCGCGTGTGGGGTGGAGCTGCAGGCAGGAGGAGGAGCAGGGGAGAGGGGAGGGAAGGGGGTTGGGCCTTGGGCCCCGGCGTCCCACCACCACCAGCCCCAGGCCCAGCCCAAACCGTACCTCTGGGCTGTCAGATCCGCAGACACCCGGCCAGTGCCATCAGCGCAGGGGAGAGGGACAGCTGAGAGTGGGATTTCTGGGTCTGCAGGGACAGCCGGCTGGATGACCTCCGCCGCTACAGGTGAACTGGAGAGGGGAAAAACAAGACTCAGAAATGCTCCTAAAAGTTGGAAATGTTCTTTAACAGCACATCTCATTTGGACCCTATCCAGGGCCTCAGTTTCCCTTTCTGTGAATGAAGGACCTGGACTAAATTGGTGCAAAAGCGTGGTCCCCGGATGGTACCGGTCCATGATGAGATACGTACAGAAACCCAACATGTTTAGAAACATTTAAAGCAGTTACTAAGCTACAGAGTAACTGTATGTCTGTTATATTTACTAATAAAAAACCTGGGCTTGTGTTTCTAAGTCTTGACTGGTTGTTCTTAACCAGGGGCAATTTTGCCCCTGAGGAACATGCAGCAATTTTTGGTTGTTGCAACCGGAGGGGGTGCTGCCGGCCCCCTAGTGGGGAGAAGCCAGGGCTGCTGCTAACCCCCCCAGAGTGCACAGGACAGCCCCCCACCAACACACACACACACACACACACACGTCTACTAGTGCCCAGGTTGAGAAGCCCTGGCCTTGAGTTTTGTTCCATTTTTCTAGTAATTCATTTAATTGTATTTTCAAATGTTTCAAATTGTATTAAATTATAAATTAGCAAACCACACTGGTCTTTCATCTGTTGAAATGTCTGCACTAAACAACCTCTAAGAGCAGGCTGGCTTTCAAGGTCCAGGTAAACACAGGTCTTGGGGACCCATCCTCCAGGGGTGTGCACATCAGGTCACTTTGCAGGGACCCCCCCACCCGAGTCATAATCAGTTACTACTTATTATTTCATCTGTAACCACCCCCTTTAAGGAGGTCTGGGAGGGACTTTCTTCCTGATGGCTTCACTCCAGAGCAATAAGTAACAAACGCAGTAACTAGATGGTGACCTTCATCCCTTGAGCGGGTGTTTACTGAACACTGACTCCACGATAGGGACACAGGGCTGAACAAGACAGGCGTGCCCCTGACCTCATGGAGCTTACTTAGGGGAGCTTCCCTGTGGGGCAGTGAGTGAGCGGAGGCCGGCTCAGTGATGGTGACTGCCCATGCATACTCTGTGCCAGGTGCCATGCCAAGCACTCAGAGATGCCACCATATTGATCCTCACAACAACCCTATGAGGTGGGTATTACTCCCATTTTACAGATGTAGGAACAGAGAGCCAGAGAGGCTGCGTCGTTTGTCCAAGCTTGCACAGCTGTTAAGTGGCAGGACCAGGATACAAGCCCCAGCCTGATTTCAGAAGCTGTGTTCTTAACCACCCCACTAGGTTGCATCCCAAAGATTGAGGAGGAAGAGAAAGGAAGAATGTTCCTGACACGGGGAGCCATATAGTTGAAAGCCCTGAATCAGGAAGGAGTTTGGCATTCTGGGGACCTGTAGAAAGGTCACTGCAGCTAGAATCGAGACAGACGGGAGGGTGGACAGACCACAAGCCAGGTTGGGGATCTGGGGCTTGATCCTGAATGGAAGAAGCAGCCCAAAGCTTCTGTTGAGTGTACAGCCACAAAATGCTGCCCTGGGCATGCAGATAAACAAGGGGCCACGAGGCCCAGAGTCAGTTTTCCAAAACTGTATTCCAAACATGGCTAGAGGAGCACATGCATGTGCCCACACTGTGCTATTTATTATCCTGAATCCTCTGATGGTTCTGCTTCCCCCCATGGTCCCACCCACCGTTCTAATCCCCCAGAACGTGATGCTGGAGCTTATGACCACAGCCCAGAAGCCAGAGAGAAAGTGGGTGTAAGGTGAAATGAAGAGAGGGGCAAGCCTGGAGGCAGGCGGATGGCAGAGACGCTGGATGTCTGTTGGATCACAATTTGGAGAATTCCAAGCTACAGGCAATATCGACTTTCCAAAGTCATAAAATCTGAGTGGAAAAGCAGGGCCCGGGAGTTTTGGCAACACACGGAGAAAGCCATAAAAGACTTTGTTCCCTTTGACCCAAACAATTCTACTTCCAAGAATTTATTCCAAGGAGATGATGAAGGATGTGACCAGAAAATGAAATAAGCAAAACATCCAAGAGTAGGAGACGGTTAATAAAATTAAGGCACATCAAAAGAATGGACTAATTTGCAGCTGTTTTTCAAAAAGCAATATAGATCTCAATGCATCTAAATGCAAATATGTCCATTATCAACTGAAAATATGTTTAAAAACCACTGACAGCTGATCCAGATTCAGCATGTATGTATCGATATATGTGATACATGCTTTCCATGTATCTATGTGCATGCACATATAGGCAAACACACACGAAAGCCAGCACCAGAGGAAGCAAGCAATGTGAAAGATGTACGCCATGCTATTAGCAGAGCTCCTCTTTCAGTAGTGATGTTATGGTTGTTGTTTTTCCTTCTTTGAATTTATCTCTATTTTCTAGTTTTATGCGGAATGTCTACTTTTTTAATAAGCAAAATAAATAAGAAAACATCTTAAGAAAAACTGTAAGTGCTAGAGCACAACTTTATAACTCATGAAAGTTTTAAGAAACAGGGCCAATCAGAATAACTCCATATTCAACCCCCATTTCTGTATTCCCACTATCTACAGTGAGGACTCAGATGTGTCAGCCTCACACAAGGAGGTCACAGCCCCACCTCACCTCTATGCACCACTGGGGAAAACCCAGGTCCCAAGAGAGAATTTCTTGGGGAACAGATACCTGCTCTTCTATGTGATGGAACTTTCATTTTAACTATTTGGCATGAAATTATTTTTCAAAGCATATTGGACACTTCCCTGATTATTATTATCTTTTTTTGAACAGAGAATCTGGAATATAATTTAACATCATCTCAATGACACGTGATCAGCATCGTGAGTATCTGTGATGTAAGTGACGAAGCATGTGCTGACACTAAGAAAACAATCGTGTATGAAATCAAGAGGTTGGATTCTAGGCCTGCCCGCCTTGGGACCTTGGCCAAGTGACTCCCCTGAGCTTCAGCTTTTCCATCTCTGAAAGCGGAGGCACTGGCTTACAGGATCACAGAGGGCTCTTCTGACTTAGCCTTGTCCCTCACTCTCAGCTGTCACTTCTGCTTCCCAACTCACCTGCCTCTTCTTGCTACTTTATTCCTTCCTAGTTTACTACAGAATAAGAAAGCTGGCTGAGGATGGTAGGACAGTTTGTTTATCAAGAGTCCATGAGCTCAGGGGAGCAGATGTGGCTCAAGTGGTTAAGCACCTACTTCCCACATGGTAGGTACCAGATTTGGTCCCTGGTGCCTCCTAAAAAAACAACAACAAGCAAACAAATGAAAAAATCGACTCAGGGGAGCCAATGTGGCTCAGTAGCTGAGCGTCGGCTTCCCACATAAGAGGTCCCAGGTTCAATCCCCAGCCCCAGTACCTCAAAAAAAAAAGAGTCCATGAGCTCAGAAAAAGGATCAAGGAGACTCCCAAACAAAATAATTATAAAATTTTGAAAAACACAGATGTGCAAATACATTACATCGAAGCATGTGAAACTGCCAGGGAAAGGTCAATTTCACCTTGCACATCAGCCCTGGGCCCTTTCTGTCTGACTTCCTGGTGACCATTATACTCCAGACATAAGGATGGGGGAGAGCTGACTTCCGGGTAAACGAGGGCTTCTTACAAAACAGCTCTTCTCTGACCAGCTGTAAGAGGCTATAAATGGATCATAAATTCCACGAGTGGTAGCACCAGGGCTGGAGTGGCTGAAATATTTTTCAGAGGAGAAATAATCTGTCAGAGAGTTTAACCATCAGCTGCTGCCACCAGCTGCTGAGGCCAGCTCACAAAAATGCAGCCAGGCCAGCAAAGGGTTGATTTGCCTCTGGAATGTCAGGGAGAGAACTTGTATCAACAAGTGCTTCTCCAAAAGGCCATGAGTCACCCACCTTCCTGGCTGAGACAGACAGGAAGCTTTTCACATTCCACTCTAAAAAGCCAGTACCTTCAGCTCTGCAAAGTCGAGCAGCGCCTTGCCAGGCAGCAGGATGAATTAAACGGGGCTCACAGTCTAAAGCAGAGTGAGGCAGAAACAGAAGCAAGGAGAACTGTAAACGTCAATAACAGAACAAACGGCCACAGGAAAGCAGCATTCTGTCGGGCTGGGGCCAGCCGCGGAGGCCCCGGGAGGGAGGTGGCTGAAGGGGGCAAAGGGCTTCACAGGCAGATAAGTGCCAAGGGCTTTCTCCCTCCCTCTCTCCCCTCCCCTCCTCTCTGGCGGAGGGGGATTTACATATACAAAAGGGGGTTAGGCTAGAAAGAAGCCTGAAGGCTGAGTAGCACTGACAGGTATCAGATCAGTAGTTTCTAGAGAGCAATGACTGTGAGTGTGTGTGTGTGTGTGTGTGTGTGTCCACCCAACACAGCCTTGTGAGGGAAGAGACATGATTTTGGCTTCAAACATCTACTGGGTTGGAAAGTGGTATTAGTAACAGCATGCCTTGCACACAAAGCCACCTGTTCTCTTTACTTATCATTAAATGAAGTCAGTTGTTCAATTAAGCAAATTAACATCATCCTACATAACAACATCTATGAAACCAGAGTTTTGTTGTGCTACTCTTATTTTTCTCAACTGCAAATTGAATCACACGTAACTATTAAAATGACCACGCAGCACCTGAACTCAGGGCCAGGCTGGCCGGGGACCAAACCACGCCTGGGAAAACACTGGGGCGGCTCTCGCTGACGAGCTGAAATAGAGCCCCGTGTTGCTCCTGTCTGTTCTCTACTTTTTCTGAAGAGAGAAGCAAAACCTGCCGTAAATCATCAAATGGAATCTTCGGAGACCTCGCATGCTTGTGAGCTGGTTGCCGGCCATGAGCTGGGCGTGACTCGGCTGGCAGGGGTTAGAAGCGACAGTGAAAATGCTCACAACGTGTGGAGCACAGCACTTCTTTCTCAGTTCTCCCTCTTGGAATTCTGAGACAAAACCTTCCTCCTCTGGAGCCAGGAGCAGATATCCCTGGGCTCTGCTTTGACTTCTGAAGCAGCATGCCCTGGCACTCGGCTCTGTGGCCCACCTCCTCAGGGGACGTGATGCTTTGCTTTTTCAGTCACTCTGGAGAATGACTCATCCTCCCGGATCCGGCAAATGATGAGATGGGCCAGGGGTGGCTTGGCCTTCCTGCAGGCTGGGCCCAGGGCTTGGACCAGGTAGCTGAGAAGAATCCTGAGACCAGAGAGTTCAACTTCCTTTCAGAAAAAAAGGAGGAATCAGAGACACTGGGAGTGGAGGGGCTGACCAAGGCCTCAAGCACACTGTTTTTGTTACTGATGATACTATTTTCATATACACTAAATTTTATAATAAATGTAAATAAAATAAAAAGTATTAATAAAAGCAATAAACAATCACCATGATGGCAGCTATGTTTTTTGGTGCAAAAGCTGCCAGGCATTGTGTGAAGAGCTCTGCTCGCCCTCGCTCATGGAAACCCTCCCCAGGATTAGAACTCAGGTCCTCGAGCCCAGGACCCAGGAAATCCTACAGCATGCTCTGGACCTGGCTAGAGCTAAACAATCGGATGAAGCTTCCCACAGGACCATGGGAAAAGCAGTTGAGAGATGCTGGAGCCCATGTCAGAAAGAACAGAGAAAAAAAAGTCAGCAATTTAAAGATTTATCCTTCAGTTTTAAAAAAAAGTAATTCTGGGGGCGGATGTGGCTCAAATGGTTGGACGTCCGTCTCCCATATGGAGGGACCTGAGTTTGATTCCCGGGACCTCCCGGTAAAATAAAGAAAAATATAGAAGGCGTGGGCCACCAGGCCCCTGCGAGCAGGCGAGCCGTTAGGCCCCGCACGCAGATGCGCTGCCAGGCCCGGCATGAGGGCGTGCCAGGCCCTGCGAGCCACGCAGCAAGATGATGACGTAACAGGGAGAGTGACACAAGGGAGAGCCAAGACGAGATGCACCAAAAAACCAGGAACTAAGGTAGTGCAGGTGGCAGAACGCCTCTCTCCCACATCAGAGGTTCCCAGGATAGAATCCTGGTGAAGACAGGAGAAGGATGAGAAGAGAGGGCAGGAGACAGACACAGAAAATTGCCCAGCAAATGGACACACACACACAGCAAAAACGGGAGGGGGGGGTGTTTAAAAATGAATAAAAGTAAATAAATAAATCAATCTTGTAAAAAAAGGCAATTCTTTAAAAAAAATAAAAATCTATACATATTTGCACAGTACCTTAGAGCTTTGTCAAATGCTGCCTTTTGCCATTCTCCATCACCCCAATGAGGAAGGCAGACAGACTATTTTACAGAACAGGAGACTGAGGCTCAAAAAAGCGAAGTAACCTGGCAAAGAAACAGTGGCCAGCCCCCAGGCCTTGTGCCACCCGATCATGTGCTCACTGCAGGACGCCGCTGTCTCTCACGGCCCGTGAGGTGGGGAAGCCTCTGGGTGGGCAGGGAGCGGTTGCAGGGCGGGCTGGGGAACTGTGGCCCCAGCCACGGGGGAGGGAGCCTGTCTACCTTGTTCCCCACTGAATTCTCAGCCCATGGCAAGGAACGCCAACACTTACTGGAATGAAGAGTCGACCTCACTCAGGTAGCAGAATTCCCACCATGAAGCTGACATGACATTGTGTTTCACAGACTCTTAAAATAGAACATTTGCCCTTTTCAACTGTGAGCTGTGCTTTTCATATTTTGAAGCCATTTTTTAAGGTCTCAAACATCTATGTACAGTCTTGGAAAGCCCTGGGCCTCGGGACTGGGCCTGTGCAGACGAAGGAATAAAATATCTCCTCCACCCCACCTTCCCACAAGAGGCAGGATGGGTGGGCATCAGGAGCCAGTCTAGGGCCAGACTGCCCCAGCCTGAACCCCGCTCCACAATAAAGAGTTGTGCCACCTTGGGGAAGTCTCTGAGCCTCAGTTTCCTCATATGTCAAAAGAAGGCAATGGCAGTTCCCAGCTTGAAAGGGAGACTGTGTGTGTGAATGATTATATAAGCCAAGAGCCTGGCAAGCGGGACATGCTCCGAAAGTGACAGTGTCCCTTATCCAAGCACGGCAGCATTGCTGTTTTCCAAACATAAAATACCAAGTGCGCTTTTTCAAAGTGCACACACCCTCCCTTCCTCCCGTATCCCCCGTCCAGGTGTGCACCTGCCCTCAGGTGTGTACGAGTCCTTCATGTGTCCCAGGCTCTAACTGAATGCACCTGGTGCTTCAGAATGAAAATGAATACAGGTGGCAACAGGACGGGGCCTATGTTTAGGAGCACCCCCATGTGCACGGGGCAGGCCCTTCCACCCCGCGAGCAACGGGTCACCAGCCTCACATGGGCAGGGAGTCACTCGACCCAAGGCCACACTGAGCTCTGACGCCAGGTCTCACCTGGACCCTGCAGGAGCTACGTCCTGGAAGCAGCCACCTCTCTCGGTGATGTGGAATGAAAAGAGGGGAGTGTGCAAAGCAGCCGAGTCGGGGCTGCCTCCCAGGGAAAGGGCCCTGGTAGTGGCTCTAACCACCAAGTTGCCCAGGCCAGGAGGGTCCTTCCCCTTCTAAGGCTGCAGGCACCTCATCCAAAAAATGAGGGTTTGGTCTCTAGAGTCCCATCCAGCCCAGTGACCCTCTGATCTGCGAACCCCAAGGCTCCAGAGGTGCAGCCCCTTGGATGGCTTCAAAAGGATGGCTTCGAAGAGGCCGGGGCAATGGCCACCTTGGCTCAGCCCGGCCCAGAGGCCACCTGGGCACAGCCTTGCTGGCTTGGCCCCTCTGCCAGGTGCCAGACTCCAGGTTAGGACCTATGAATGGAAGGCAGGGAGGGGCCTCTCAGACTACGTGGGGGACAGGGAAACCTTAATGACCTCTTAAAGTTGGGCTACTGTTGTTCCCACATCTCTCAGGGTAACCGGGCCCAAGGACTGAATTTTATGACAAGCTCAAAGGGGAGGAAGTTATTCCAGAACAAGGCAGGGAGATAACAGGCCAGGCTGCAGGCACTGATCTTTTCAAAAGACAAAGAAATAAGCATAGTGTGCCAGGGCCACCACCCAGCCAGGTGGTGGGAGAAGCCACAGGACAGGAGAGTGGTCATGTGGCCGCCCTCCTGATCAGAGCTGCACAAAGCCAAGGGACGATGCCTGCCAAATGGGCCAGCAGCTCCAGGGTCCAGATCCCAGCCAAGGCTGCTGCTCTCCCTAAAGCCAGGACATCGAATCACCTGCACACACTGGGCACAAAAATCAAGCTGAAGAGTCAATGGGGTGGGTGGGTAGGCAGGTGCCACTCTGTAGAGCATAGAACAAAGAGCACAGACAGATCTGAGCCTGAAGACAGCTCTGCCATTGAATTGCTACTCGTAGCACCAGGCAAGGGCATTAAACTCTTTGAGCCTCAGTTTTAAAATGGGCACAATACACAACTTTTTAAAAGAAAGAAGAATGAAAAAAAATGTATGTAAGGCATAGTAGATTACAATAGGTCCTCCAGAAATAAGTAGGTGTTCAATATGTATTTGTTGAATGAATGAATGAATGAATGAACAGAAAGTAGCAAAAACGGAATGATGTTAATAGCTGCTGCCATCAGATCTTTCCAGCTGCCACTTAATTCAAGCCAGAACCAGCCTCCCTCTAACTTTTCAAGTTGAGAGCAGGGAACTCAGCTCACAAGCAAGCTGAAGCCTAAACAAATGCCACAAGTGGTTTTACTTAGACAAGTTAAAATTTTAGTTTTTTTTTTGAAACCTCATTGATGCATCAGTATCACGTCAGTCACAGATGTTGCCTGGTTCCAATGCCAAACAGTCATCAAAATGAGCTCCATACCCTCTCCCTACACACTGAATGCAACAGGGGCAAAGCCTTCCTGAAGTTAGAGAGGAGGCCATTCAGACATTTGCCATCCAACAAGCAATGGCTGAAACACCTTCTGCCAAGCACAGGGCGAGGTGCTGGGGATGCACAGAGAAATGAGACAGGGGCTTGTCAGCCTAGAACTGACCACAACTCAATCAGCAGGCGAGCAGCAGGGAGCTAGAGATGGCAGGTCCCCCGGCAGTGTCACTCGGCCAAGATAGGAGAGACAAGCAGAGAGCCGGAGAGGAGGA
Organism: Cabassous unicinctus; assembly: GCA_029593785.1. Taxonomy (NCBI): domain Eukaryota; kingdom Metazoa; phylum Chordata; class Mammalia; order Cingulata; family Chlamyphoridae; genus Cabassous; species Cabassous unicinctus. The sequence goes on along the minus strand of JAQZBX010011683.1, from coordinate 26,528 downwards.
AGCCCCGGGGCTGGAGGGAAGGGTGTCCTGGCCAGAAAAGGAGGAAGGGAAGGGGTGCTACGGATGCCCAAATGACCCCGACTCTCCTTTTGCCTCTTCTCAATTGGGAACATGCCCCAACTGGGGGAACAGCCATCATGCGAGACCAATCGCCACGCTGCTGAGGGTCTCAAGCTCCAGGGACTGGCCACTCTAAGTGACGCAGACACTGGGCTGCCTCCTGGGCCTCGGAGGACACAGTGTGGCCACGATGTCTGGCTGGGAGGAAGGAGAGGCCTGTAAATAGCTGAGCCCAGGTGTCAGCCAAGGGACCAAGCGCTTTCTCTTTCCATTCCCATCCCACCCCCCAGATTGCTTTCTGTGAGCAGAACATGAATTTCATATCCTTTTATTTTTACTTGTTTTTCTAAGAAAAATATAAATGAGCAATTAAAGGGAGAGTGAAAAATCAAGGGAGCCCAGTTCCAGACAACAGAGTGAATAAATAGGTCCTAAATAAGTAAATAATAAGTAAATAAGAGAGAACTGCTTGTACTGGTACACCTCGCTGTTTAAATTTTTTAAAAAATAAAATAAAACTAAACTATAGAAAGTGTTCGGGAATCTACTTCCCCTAAATAAATCCCTGAAAAATACTAGCAGTACTTTCCATTGGCACTTTACAGTTTACCAAGTACTTCCATGCACATTATATCGGTTGCATCCCACACGTTTGTGAGCCAGGTGCGCAGGGATAAAAATGTTAAAGTGAAGGAAACAGTGACTCAGACACGGTCAATGACTCGCTCAAGGTCACGCAGCTGGTGAGTGGTGTGGCAGGGACAAACACACAAGATTTTTGTCTCTAAACTGGGAGCTTTCTCTATACCGCGCCTTCCCTATGCCATGGAAGCGAAGTCCTGGGAACTCTGTGTTCTCTTAGTAGCCAGCGCTGACCACATTTGCTAAAGGACAGGCTGCGACCGTAGAGCAGAGGGGAAGGAGGGGCTGGCAGGGCGGGTGGAACTGATGCATCCCATCTGAAATGGCACTTCCATCGCAGACAATTGCTCTGTATTCCTCCGAGAATTTCACTTGTCCCTGGGCTCTATTTTTAGACATACTTCCTTGAAAACTCTTGTTTCCCAAGTCTTCTTTTTTATGCCTCTTCTTTCCCCCGAATGATTTCATAGTCCTCAGGACGATTCGTCATCATGCTGAGTTGCTGGGGAAATGAATTTCGACTTTATAAACAAAGGACCCTGACCTCAACCAGGGGAGAGGCAGACACAACCCAGCTCCAGGATGGATTTCACACGCCTTGGACACAACTGGAAGAGACAAGGGGACCCAGCCCTCCGGGCACCTCTTTCTTAGGTTTGTTCCTCTCACCAGGATTAGTCACTGATGCTATCACCAGCTTCCTGAACCTTCTCGGGATTATCTGAGCAAAACATGCAAGGGTCTGATAACCCAAACCACAATAAATCTAAGAACCTTTTGCTTTTGGCTGTGGACCTGAGTCCCAGGAGAACACACACACACACACACACACACACACACATTCTCCCCCAACCTGGGGGACCTGGCAAGCCCACAGAACGGGGGTTCTTAACAAGAGGTCTGTGAGCTTGAATTGAAATTCAAAAAAAACATTATTCTTGGGACATGCTGGTGCACGTGTGATGTATTTATTAAATAATACACAGTATAGTGTGGACTTAGTAAGGGGTCTGTGGTTTTCCCCTGACTGGCAAAGGGGTCCTTGGAACAAAAAAGATTAAGAACCCCTGGTCTAGACCCTCTTCTCCCATCTTGCCAATTAGAAAATTCCTCAAACTGCAGTGTCTCTCTCAATTCTCAAACTGCAGTGTCCTCTCCCGGGGGTGCTCCGGGCATTTTGGGTGGGGCAATTCTTAGTTGTGCAGGACTGTCCCGTGTAGAGCATCCCTGCACCTCACCCACCAGATGCTGTGCCCTCCCCAGGCACTGGAACAACCCCAAACATCCTCCTACATTTCCACACATCCCCTAAGGGGGCGTTATCCTCCATGGCAAAGTCTACCCAATATGTGTTCGCTCAGGTATTAAACACTGCACACACACCCCTTCTCAAAGGCACAGACTGTGTCCTATTGGATTCAATCACCATTTATGCCCCAGGCCTCGTGTCACTCTTATGGGGTGGGGCTGTGGACCAGACATGGTTCCTCCCCCAAGCAGTGCTGTCTCCATGGGGGCAGCGAACAGCAATAACCACGATGCCAAGCAGAATGAAACCCGAGAGGCAGCCTTAGCTGAGCCAACACCAGGCCTGGTATGCGGTCCTGGGTTTGAGGCTCACCTTGTCGGGTGACCTTGGGCCAGACCCTGGACTTCTTGGAGTCCCGCCTCTTTCATCTGTAAAATGAAACTTTAATCTTTAAGTTTCGTACCAGCTACAATATTCTAAGCACTTAAGCACTAGCGAGACAAAGGGAAGGGGTTGGAGAGAAGAGCCAGGGGCTTATCCCCAGCAAGGTCTCACAGGGGGTGCCATTCGATCTGTGGATTTCCTGAGCAGTAATGTGGGTACATGAATAATTAGAAATCGAAATGGGCCACACTTGGATTGAGATGTATGCTAGAAAATCCCGGGGCTCGGGGAACAACTTTTGACCAGAGGCAATGTATGCGGCAAGCAAGAGATCCCGGTGTGGGTGACAGTTGGCTGCGGTGCCAGCGCAGGAGGCACCGCTGGCCTATTTCTCTCCTCTGAGCAGAATGCCCGAGTCCCGCGGGACTCCGGTCCCTTCCACCTACCCGGGCCTCTGGCCTGGGCCTCAGAAAAGACGCCCTGTGGGCTAACTGCACGATTCCCAACAAAACGTCTTCCTCCAAGTTCCACCGGCTGTGGAAAAGGGCCCCCTAAAAACACGGGTGAAGGCAACTCTGACTCCAATACGGGAATCTGCCCGGATGAAAGCCACAGACAGAACACTGTCCCAGGGCAGGGCCCCAGCCAGTCATTTCTACACACAGTGGGGACAACTTTTAAAATGTGGCTTCAATTGGGAATCACGGAAGCCTGAATGGAGGGAATTCTCCACCTGCAAAAAGAGCTACGCTTTCCTCGGGCTTCAGACAGATGCTAGACTGCACCAGGACCCGGGATTTTCCATGCGTTGTCACAGAACGGGCGTGGGACAGCCACCCAAACACACCCACGCACACGCATAAAAGACACGGGGGCGCACACACTCGCCCTCCAGGCACTAAAAGACCCGTGAGGAATCTGCCCCTTCCGCAACCCATCCCCTGGCTTCTATTTCCCCCGACCCAGTCCGCCTCTCTCCCTGAGAGGCACATTTTTTCACGAGACATTTCAGTTGTATTTCCACCCGCCACCACATGTCCTGTCTTAGCATTTAGGGCAGAGCCTGAAGCTAATGATGATGATGATGCCATTTTATGAGAAGACGAGCAGTGAGAGCCCGAAGGGTCCAGCAAGCATTGCAATCACCGCTTCTGCAACCGCACGGCTCTGACCCTGCGGGGCGCGCCACAATCCTTTTGAAGCGGCATTTCCTGGTAATTCCTAAGTTCGCGAACACTCAGGGGCCGCGGCCCAGGGAGCCAAGGACGCGAAAGGGAAGCGCGGGCGGGTCACGTGCTGCGCGGGAGCCTGACTTGAGCTCAGCCCCGCTGACGTAACTCCTGGAGAATTTAAAAGTCCCCAACTCCGAGGAAACCCAGCGCAGTTTTATGGCTAATCCACGCGCTGCCTGGGCCCGCCGGGGGTGCCCCTCCGCGACCCAGCGGGGGCTGCGCGGACCCCAGCCCCGGGCGCGGAACCAACCCCGGGGCGGGACTCCAGCCCCAGGCGCGGACCCCCGCCGGTCACCCCCATCCCGGCGGAGCGAGCCTCCCGGACAGACACCCCGGGCCCGCCAGGTCCCCCGCAGTCACACTCCTCTGGCGGAGGGGACGCAGACGTGTGTTCAGCCACTGCCGCCCTAAGCAGTCTCCTCGGGGGGCGGGGGGGGGTGACACGAGCCCCCCGAACCCGCCATTGCCTGGCGGCCAAGCTCCTGGGGGCGCCCGTCCCTCCCTGCCCCGGGGGCGCCCGCCCACCGCCGCCGCCGCCGCGCACTTACCGGCCCCGGGCGATGCGGAGGGCCCGGCAGGAGCCGCCGTCCCTCGGGGACGCCCCTGCCCCGCAGCCCCCGAGCGGCCAAGGCTTCCGAGCCCGGCCCCGGCGGCGGCGCCTCGCCGGAGTCTCCGCGGCCCGGCTGGGGTCCGCAAACTTCCCCGGGGCAACCGCGCAGCTCCCTGAAGGGCTCCGGCAAAGTTGCCGCACAAAAGGCCAGTGACTGGGAGAGCGGCCGCGGCCCCGCAAGGCTCCTCCCCTAGCCCTCGGCGCCCGGAGCCGGGCAGCGCGCCGCCAACTGCGCTCCCGGCCCAGGAATGCGCGGGGTCGGCCCCGCGGCGCGCCCCGGGCGCGGAGAGGCCCAGGGCGAGGCGCACCCACTGGCCCCGGGGCGGGAAGAGCGAGCGGCAGACAGACAGACAGGCCGGCAGAAGGGCGCGCGGCCCGGCCCCGGGCTGCACTGCACACTTCTTCCAGGAGGGTTCGAGTCACAAGTTGTTGGCGTTCTTAGTTTTTCCACGGCGCTTTCCACTAGGCAAGGCACCGGCGTATGAAATGACAGCGAAGGCAAGGGGCACGCCAGGTGGCCCAGCTCTGCGGTCCACGCGCGCTCCCTCTCGCGGTGGGGGACCTCCGCCGCTGGAATAACTGCCCGCCCGCGTGCCCGCCGAGCGTCAAAAAGAAACTAGGCATTAGGTGGTGCCTCCCTTGTTCCTAGAGCCGGATTCTGGCCCTTCTTGCTTCACCTGGTTAGTCCTAATGCTGCTCAAACTCAGATCCTGTGAGCGGACTGCGCTCTACAGTTTGCAGACTCGTCATGCGTGCTCCTTGACTCTCGCACCCTTCTGAAGTAAGCAGAACTAATTCGGCCCTATTTCTAGGGAAGCTCATGTGTTTCTATTGCTTGGTTTTCCGTTTTTTTTTTTTCCTTTTAGAGCCCCAAATTAACTTACACCTCAGAAGTGGCACTTACCTGCCGGCATCATTGCAAAATTATAGCCTTTTCTCTGGAAATTTCTGGAGCCAGACCCCAATCAAGAAGATCCTGTCACTATATATGGATACCAGGCTTCCTATTTTAAGTTTAGTGTCAAGAAAGCATTGCTATATTTTATATACTCAAGCACCAAAGGGCAAGAGATTCACAATGACTCAATGCTTCATTTCCTCCTCTTAAAGCAACAGATGCCCAAGATTTGAGCCCCATAGGATTCTAAATGAGGATTCTCTGTGGAATAAAGAAATAAACTTTCACTGCCTTCCACTAAAATATTAACAACAAAAAACAAAAAGACACACACACACAGAAACACACACCTTGCTTCCAAGAGTCAAGTTTCTGAAAGGAATTTAAATAGATTCCTTGTCTACATGCTTATCAAGGCCTCACTGGTATAGCACTGGTGAGCCTGTTTTACAGATGTGATAACCGATACCCAAATCAGCAAACATGTTTAAACGGATGCCCCCAGCTACTGGTGAGTTGGTGAGTGAGAACTCGAATTTGTCCTTGTGCCCCAATCACAGCTAATGCTCACTCATCACCTTGTCAAACACTCTAATTGGGCAAAGTGCAGGAATGAACTTGGGGTGCCATCCTGATCACATGAAACAGGGTCTCCCCAGTTGCTGGGTACACATCCCTTGTGACATAGGACGGTACCAGTAAAGAGGTTCACATCCTAATCCCCAGAACCTACGACTATATTAAGTTACGTGCCAAAGAAATTGAGGTTGCAGGTGGAATTATGTGGTGAATCAGCTGACCTTAAAATAGGGAGATTATCTTGGATTATCTGGAATCACAATGTCCCTTGTAAGTGGAACAGGGAGGCAAAAGCAAAAAGTCGGAGAAAGAGATATGAAAACAGAGCAGAGTCAGAGAGATTTGAAGATGCTGGAGCATGAAGTCCGAGGAAGGGGCCACAAGCCAAGGATGAAAGCTGCCCCCTAGAAGCTGGAAGAGGCAAAAGAACAGATTCCATCCTAGAGCCTCTAGAAGAGAACGCACACTGTCGACATCTTGATTGTGGCCTAGGAAGACCGGTGTTGGACTTTGAACCTCCTGAACTATAAGATAATTGTTGTGCTGTTTTAAGCCACTATATTAGTGGAAATTTGTTACAGCAACAAGAGAAAAGTAACATAGTAGTTAATGTTCTTTAATCTCCTCTTTGAAAGATTTTAAGAAAGAATCTTGGATTATATGAGTCCATGATGTCTCCAGAGTCTAAGACCATTCATCGCAGGAGAAATGCTCTAGCTAGCGAAGGCTTGGCCCCAGCACCTCTCTGAGGTACTCTCAAGTTCGGTCAAGGTCTTGGGCGGCTGGCCAAAACATGGCTAGGACAGAGCCATGGTCCAATGTAGGGCATATTAAGAAATGAATTCAAGGGCCCTCATTACAGGGGATTGAGATTCAAGGGCCACCATATGACAGAGATACTTCCACACCAGAAACTCCCAGCCATCCCACACAGCCCTGGTTGTAGCCATAAAAGAAATTGTGCCTGGATAGTAAACCTGAGGCCACAGTGTATGTGCATTGCCCATCTCCTCCTGCTCCCGGGCAGAGTAACACAACATTGGCGCAGAGGAGGACAGATGCATGCTTGTACCCTTTGTCTTGGATACTTGCAATCCATAGAAGAAGCCTAAACCACAGGCAGTAAGAATGTGCCCGAGAACTTGCATCTGTGGCTGAGTCTTTACCATCCCAAGGAGTTCTCGGGTCTGCGTTCAAGGCTATCACCTCTGCAGAAATACCAGTCTGTATGAGTTTTCCAGCAACACCCTAGCACAGAAGTGGTTACACCATCTTCTCCAGAGCCCTAGAGTTTCTGGAGTTATTGAGAAGTCTACTGGGAGGCATCCAGAGCTTCTGCAACCAGAGCTGTTCTGCTTTTATCTGTCATGTCTTGGGGTTTGGAGAAAAGGTCCATTGGGGGGGAGATGGGGGTGAGAAAATGTGAAAAACACTGTTTTATTGAAAAAAAATCTTGCTGTTGGAATCCTAGAATCCAACTTGAGACCCAAAAGAGAATGATTTGCTCAAGTTCAAAGTCTGGATGGTGACAGAGCAAGTGTCTGGAAGGGGAATTAAAAAAAAATTTTTTTTTAATACAGAAAATTTCAGATATGCAAAGTAGAGAAGAGTATAACACAATAATAATATGCACATTACCCAGCTTCACCAAATCGTGGTCAATTCTGTTTTATTTACTACCCACATCCCTCTGCTACCTGGATTTTTCTGAAGCAACACCTAGACATCATCATTGCATCCATTAATATTTCTGTTGAATCTCTAAAAGGCAAGGACTGGGAAGGGCATTTTTGAAGGCCAACGCTTTAATCTTCTTGCTCACTCAGCTTCCCCTTGACGGGGCCAGCACTGCCCATGGGTAATCTGCCAACTTGAAAATATTAATAGGAGACAGTGACAAACACCTGGCCCATGAAAATGAAACAGTACATATAAGACTTGCTGGGTTACTTGTTAAATGCAGACTCCTGGGACAAGCTCCCAGAGATTCTGATTCAGGGGGTCATGGAAGAGGCTCAAAAATGTGAGTTTTAGCAAACACATAGTAGATAATTCTGACAGAGATGCTTTTCAAACTGCAGTTGGAGAAACTCTTAATCTGAACATTTGTAGCAAGCACCGTTGGCTGCCTCCAAAACTGCTGATCCTTCCCCCCACTTTACTTTTATTCAAATATTGGACACCCACATGTCAGAGCCCCCCCCCCC
>JAQZBX010011683.1:0-18567 GCA_029593785.1 Cabassous unicinctus | reverse complement strand
ACCTCTCAGTGTCATTGTGTGAGGGCACGTGTGTGTGGAGCTGCTGCCGCCAGCTTAAAATGATGAAGGGGGGTGGAAACAAACCCACTAATTTGGGTAGAGGGGTGGAGGACAGGAGCTGGGCCCTCCGTGGCATCGCTGAGCTAATGAGAGATCCAACCCTGGGACTGCCCTGCCTCTGGACTGCCTATTAGGTGGGAGGATAGACCTCCTGTTGTTGAGGTTTTCTCTCCTTGGGATGTCTGTTACCTGCAGTCAAAGCATCCTGACAAGACAGTCAACTGTGATGTTGAGAAACACTCATTTGGTGGCACTAGACCTAAGGCTAGAAAGCAAATGAAAGCTCATTTGCCAAGGGAGTCTTCTGGAACACAAAACGTAGATTGGTACGTAGGAAATACCACGCTGTGTGCTGGCAGCTGCTTTGAATGGTCTGTTGTGACGATAATATTTTGCTTTAGCTGAGAAATGACAAGCTGCATGAAATGAGAAGCCAGGCTAGTAATTTGTGCCCAAATTTACCTGATACATAAATAACCACTAACCAATCAAATCTTCACAGAGCACCTGCAATCACCATTCCCAGTGTCCAGGGGTATAAAAATATATAAGTCAGGACCCTGCCTGGAAAGACAGACCCATGCTGGAGAGGCAAGAGGGGGGAACATGGAACCAATACACCAGCAGACAGCAGGTGCAGTCCTTGTGCAGAGCAGGAAGAACCAGAGGGCGGGGCACGTATATTTGGAGAAGATATTTCAGGGGCCTGGACGGGACCTCTGCTCTATCCCAGGGCTCACTCCTGCCCCCAGCTTCCTGGCTCACCCCTCACCTCTGGGCTCCCAGGGCCACAATTTCATACATGAAAAACTCCTGGAAAATGAATCCAGAGACTGGAACCAAGTGAAGCTGGCTGGTTAAACTGCCAGGGAATATATGATGCCAAAGGATGGAGGCCAAACCCTCCCTAGACAAAGAACTCACCGGCATCTTGCTGGGAGGGGTGTGTCTAAATCCAGCTTCATAGGTCTGACTTATTGGTGGGCACCCAAATGGAAGCTTAGCAATGTCGGGGGCCTGAATTCCAGCCCATTATCCTCAGAGAATCATAGGCCCCCTTGCCATAGCCCGACAATGGAACATTTCCTAGATCACAGGGGTTTCCTTTGGTCATTCACAGTCACTTATTGAGGGCCTACTATGTGCCCAGCCCTGCGCAGAATGGTAGGGTTAAGAAGTCAGAAGAGGCAAGGTTCCGGAGCTCGCTCCTATGGTGGGATGAGGCAGTGGTACTGCCTGTCAGAGACAGAAAAGGGATATTTCAATCAGTCCTGGGAAGGAGCAGATTTCCCAAAAGAAGGGAAATTTAAGTGGAGTTTTACAGGATAAGTAGGTGATACCCAAATTAGAGTCATCCATTTATTAATTTAAAAGTGTGCATTTAAAGCATATTAGAAAAAATGTCATTTGCACACCAAACACATAATTTCCCAGATATGGCTTAGGACAGAACTAAAGTAATGCACCACAATAAAAATGAAGCAATTTAAGGAAAAGTAGTAAGTAGATCATAAACAAGTGGTATGTGGATATGGTAAAATTCGTAAAGGTGGTACATGAGTGACTGACATTTGTGACACACTGAGCTAAAAAAAGAGAAATAGATTGGGACAAGAGAAAGAGACTATTCTGGGTCTTGGGAATTAAATCTCTTCTTGAATATACCCAACAACTTGCTGTGATAAAGAAGTCTCTGATTAAGTCATTCAACAAACATTTTTGAGCACCTGCAATGTGCCAGGTACTTCTAGGTGCTGGGGAGACAGCGGTGAACAGAAGAGACAGAATCCCTGCACTCATGGAGAGTATGTTCTAGATAAGACCTAATGACCACCTACCTAAACTACCAAGTGAGAGGCACAAACGATTGGGTTTATGAGCTACTTAATCATTTCATGTCTGTCCACTATCTCTTGAACCAGAGTGTAGGCCCCTCAAGGGCAGAAAGCCAAGCCTTCCACCCCATGCCTACCCAGGCGGTTGTGTGGGCCAAGTCTCTGCTGTGCTGGCTCCCTCCACCCTGACGAGAGCCTCTCCTCTGGGGCCAGCCTCCCCCAGCCCTGCTACCCTGGACCTCACTGCTCCTTGAGACCCTTCCTCCCCAGCAGGACAGCATCTCAGAGCTTCACCCAACCACTGAAAACTCGTGGCAAAATGTCAACATGACGCTTGTGCTCTATCTTCCCCATTCTGTTAGCAGATCAAGAAAACCAAAAGGGCAATTGAAAAACTTGAAAAAGCAACCACTGTAATATTAGCTAACATTTGTGAGCATTTACGATGTGGCTTACTCGGCTAAGGGGCTCCCATCCTTTTGCTCATTTAATTCTCCTAAGGATCCCACCTGTTGGTCCTGCCATTATCCTTAGTTGACAAAAAAGGACACAGACTTGGAGCAGAGAAGTGACTTACCCAAAGATCATCCAGAGCCAAGGTTCAAGCACAGGCTGTGTCTGCAGAACCCAAACTCCTCACAAGTCCATGGTGCCATGCCACACAAAGGGCTAAACTTTAGTTATTTTTATGCACTATAGAACATGTCAGCAGAGAAATATGCCACCAGGCTGAGCGCTATCATTTGCCTTCAGTCTTCACATTAATAACCCAACATCCATTTTCCACTGAACGCTGAAAACCTTTTTTTTCCCCAGGAGGAATCTCTGCTTTCGGCTTCTGACCTAAGTCCTCACATTCTATGAGAGGCTGCCCAAGCAGTGAGGTATGTTCCTGAACTGCTGCCACCCAGCAAATCTTGGTTGTAGGGCCAGCAAGAAATATTTGTAGGCGGGATTCAGGCCTTCTAAAAATTCAGTCATTACCTCCGCCCACGCTAAGACAAAATGTCAGCCTGAGCCCAAAATACATGCAGGCAATGTGTGGGGGAAGCTTTCCAATCAGCTTCCAACCTCACCCAGAATTTCTAGCCATGGCTGTGGAATTTTCCTTGGGTTCCCACACACACCAGGCCTGCCTCACTCAGACATGTGTTCAGCTGAGCCAGCCGCTGGCACGAGGTGCTAGACAACTTGTCTCCCAGGCCAAGAACATCTGGCCCAGCTTCTCCATAGGCTACTGTGCTCGTGCACTTGAACTTGGCCTACTCCTAATTTTAAGTAAATCTTTGACTAAATAAGAAGCAAAGCTCTGCTTTAGGTATAACCCACCCTGCTGTATTGTCTTCCGTGGCAGAAGAACAGGCTTCCCCAGGCGACAGAGTGGGCTGTCTGTATGGTATCAGAGCAATGGTTGAAAAATAAAACATTCGAAGGAACAGCCATGGTAGTTCAAGAGTCGGGCAGGATCTGGGCGGTGGGGTGGCTGCGGGACTCAAAATGATGATATCTGCTCTGCAAAGGACGAAACCCCGTATGACAAGCTGTAATACACTGCAATGGGGCCTCTGCCTTAAAATGATGGACGGGCTGCAGAAAGGTGTCTCCATGCCTGTGGGAGCACACGGGGAGTCAGAGGGTTGGGAAGGCTTTGTAAGCACTACACGTGGGCTGAGCCTCCGAGGGGAGGGGGAGGCAGGCAGGCGGGTGGTCCGGACAAAAGGGCTGTGAGACTGGCCAGCACCTCTCAGCCACGCTGAAGTTCCTGCCTCTAATGCCGGTGAATGCTTGGGCCTGCCTCTGCATTTACACTTTCTCCACATTTTTGTGCCAAAGGAAAAGAGATGTAGAAGAGAAGGCATAGATGTCCTTCGTCGGGCTGCTGGGAAGAAGCAGGACAGCTTAACAACTTTCCCGTCCATGTCAGTTATAGCTCCCAATGCAAAATGCAAAGGGAGTTTCTGAAAAGCAAAGCTCCCCTCTCCCCTTTGGGGCCCTTTCTACTTTCCATTTTTGCAGAATAATTGCTTTTCACCAAAGATAAAATATGAACCAAATAAGAGGTATAAGCATCAACTCAGCAGGGAGCCTGGTGGGTGTCCAACAGCTAAACTTCTCATCTTCGTGAAAAAGAAAACCGAACCCCACACTGACCATTAAGATCCTTTTATCTCCCAAGGATTCATGGCCCAACTGTTTGTAAAGAAACTCGAAACGGACCGTGGTCTCCTCTGCGTGTTTCCTCACTGAGTTGCTCACACAGGCGTGCTAGAAGGAGATGAAACTCAGGTTTCAGCAGGACTTTCTCCTGTTTAGTCTGAGGCTGTCCTCCTAGACTCAGCATCCGCACATTCCAGAAAGAGTGGTGAATTGGATAATCAGCGAGTGCCTGCCCAGCTAGTGGTTATCCTGCAACCCTACTGCAAATGCCATCAGCCGCAAGCAAAAGACAGCCAGGGCCAGCAAGGCACAGAGGCCACAGCTTAACACATTCGGCAGAAAAGCTCAGAACGAGCCTGCATGTGTGGCTTCTCAGACACAATCCAAGGACAAGATTATTTTTTAACCCCCCACGACTTCTGGAAAACAATCTATAAGACCAGTTCACATGAGGGTCACCCTGCAGTTGAGCTGTAAAAGGCAAAGGTGAGCTCACTACAGTGCCAGTGGGTTTGTTTAAAGAGCACTCCTCTGAAGGCCAGAAGATTCCATAGGAATCAGAACAGTGGCCCTGGAGAACTTGTGTGGCTTTAGAGAAGTTGTACAACTTCTCTGGGTCTCAGGTCTCTCACAGGTAAAAGGAAGAGGCTTAAGGTACTGAAGACCCTTCTCGTTCTGATATTCTGACTGTGAATGCCTCGGACAGACGTGGGTGGTGCCCTGGCTCAAAGGGCAAGCAAGAGCTGGAGGGCATCTGCCCAAATGTCCCCCAGAGGCGGCCCAGAAAGGCAATCTGGCCTAGCGCTGAGACCTCAAGCTCAGGCCTGCTTTCCCCCTTTGCCCGACATTCTCGCTTTTCTGCCAACAGTGGCCATGCATGTTTAAATACCAGCTGCGTGGGAACTCGCCAGGAAGGGTCTCCTCCAGCTGGTGTGCTATGGCGCTGAAAGTTATCCAGCCCTGCCCTTGCCTCTAGGAGGTCTGGGGTGGGCTGGAAGTTCAAAATCATGGCAAGGCATTTGGGGCAGTTGTCCCATAAGATACACCCTAAGCTTACTACCCACTGGTGTGGCCCCAGCTGTGCTCTCCCACACTGGCACTCATTCCCTTCCACAAATGTTAGGTTTCAGCTTCTTTGCAGCCACTCTTGGCAAGAGGTTAACCCCAAAGCCCTGGTTTCCTCCAGGAAGAGAATGCATTCTCTGTGTATGCCAGATGGCTTGACTTTGCATCCAATACACTATTGCATCATCGAGGGCCACCCCTGTGGGGAAGGAGGAGGTGAGGGGGGTGACACGTTCCAAGGAATCCAAGACAGATGCAAATGAACTTCAGCAAGTTTCAAGTAGTCCATTTGTAAAAATACGAGTATTTGCCCGGTAACCTACCTCAGTAACTGTATGTATTGTCATCATTCAAATGATAATAATGACAATAACTCCTGATATTTAAGTGTTTTCTTCATGCCACGCAGGCCCTCCACTAAGCTGATAACACATATCATTTTTATGTAATCCCCGTAATAACTCTATGGGGTGGACACTAACATACACATTTTACAAGTAAGGAAACTGAGGCTTAGAGTGGTGAAGGAGCTTGGTCCAGGTGGGAGTCTAACAGCAGAGCTGGGGCCCAGGCAGCCTGGCTCCAAAGCCCTGTCTGACCTCGTTTTCCAGGACTGAAATCCTCAGGCTCACCTGATAGCTAGTTGAGTTGAATTATTCAGCAAACACACAGGTAGTGTGCCTGCTGGGCAGCACGCAGAGATCAGGTGCTGAGAAACCAGGAGCTGTGTCCTGTAAGCCACATCTAACAGGCCCAAAGAAACAAGACTGTACCTTATTCTCTTGGCCAGAAGCTGAGACCCGCTTTGTACAGAAATGACCACATGCATGGGTCCTCCCGACCGTTTCTAAACAGAGTGTAGGACCATGATGCCCAACTTCCTGATCCTACATCAGAGGACCCTGAGTCCCGGGGCGGGGAATAACCTGCAGTTCCTTGATGAGCAGATGAACAATCTGATCTCTCAGGAGTGAACTGGGTGCTGGGCTGGGAGTCAACACACCTTTCTGACTCCCGAATCGGTTGCTCACCTGCAGGGTACGACAATTTATCCCAAACCTCTTTCCCAATGTCCTGAATGTTCCTGTCAGCGCCTCCTAATGGGAGAGAACTTGGCCTCCCCTTGGATGACGCCGGCCTGGGTGCACATTTGCTGGGTGACTACTCAGGGGTCTGATCTGGGCAGTATCTAAGAGTGAAGGGGACCCCACTCTTTGGTAGCGAAAGCTCCCGTCTATTGAAAGCTGACGTTGTGTAGGGTGCTCTGTCTCGCCTCACTTAATAACCACTTAAACTTTCCTTTAAACCCTAGGAGACATCCTCCACCCCGTTCACTTGTGAAGAAGCTAAGGTCTGGCGAGGTCACATGACAGCCCAACGGGAGCCCCCCCAAGAGTGGGAGCCAGGATTTGAACTCCAGCTGGTCCAACGTCCCCCTCCCCCACCTCCCCCACCCATCTGCTTTCACCCTGGGCTCCACGTGTGGGCCCCCCCCACTCACCTGGGGCAGCTTCGGGGTTCCTGCTCTGTTCCTGCTGAGGGTTCCCTGGCCTGAAACTCAGTGCTGACCGGAATCCATTGCTGCCTTCACAGGTCCTCTCTAGGCCCACCCCCCAGGGCATACCGCACCCTTCCCTGGGGCTTTTATGCTTGCCTTGCAAAAGGAAAGGGAACTAAGGTGTCAGTAGGCAGATTGTTCCAGTGCCTTCCCTGGAAAAACCGAAACACTTTTGCAGTCTACATCTGAATCAGCCGGCTGCTAAATTATTTAATGCCCGTCCACTTTAAAGGCCCCAAGAAGAAAGACGAGGCCGGAGACGCTGTGAACTGGAGCCTCTTTTCCACCTTGCCAGTTTCTCAGGACAAGAACAGTGCTGAGAAGTCAATTGAAAACCACATCTCTGCCATGGGCTTGTGCTTCGGTTTCCTCCCTGGGCCAGGAGGTACCTTTTGTAGCTGTGGCCACAGGGGGATTTGTGGGCAGGGTGGGCTCTGCATTAAGTGCTGCCTTTGGGGCCAGCTGACAGGATTACCCCAGACTCCTTACAAGATTGGCTCAGGGAGAGCTTTGCAGGCCTGGCTTTGAGGTACACAGGGTAAGCCGAGGCCTCTGATTGGCCCGATGACCCACCTTCTTGGCGCATGCCAACCTGCGTGCCCTACTGGGCGGTTGTGCCAAGAGCCCTGGGCAGACTCCACTCCAGGGCCCAGAGACCTGGTCTCCTGCTTGCAGATCCAGGCAGCTGAAGGAAAAGGGAAGCAAGAAGGACTCACGTTCACTGAGCACCCCTGGGTCCTGAGACACTTCCAAAGCTTCCACACGGAATCCACCGGGCTCTGATGATGAGGAGTAGAGCATGCTATGTCCTGAGGCTGTGCTGTCCCATACAGTAGCACTAGCCCCGTGTGGCTATTTCAATTTCAACCTAATTAATTAAAATTAAATACAAGTAACAATTGGGTTCCTCTGTGGCACTGGCCTCCTCTCAAGTGCTCAAAAGCCACACGAGGCTCGGGGCTAAATTACAGGACAGTGTAGATGTAGAACATTCCCATCATTGCAGAAAGTTCTAGTGGGCCACTCTGTCTTAGTAACGTCCCCAAGATTCCACCTGCTCAGGATCTAAACGTGGATTTAATGACTGGAAAACTTTCCGGAAGTTGGGTTCTAGTATTGACTCTCACTCTTATTAGCTCTCTGAATTTGAGCAGGCCACGTCATCTCCTCAAGCCTCTGTTTCCTTATCGGCAAAGGGGGTACATAAACAGTCCCTACCTAAGGGTTGAGGTGAGAATGAATAAGGTGCTGGGTATGATAGTACTTTGGAAGCTGAGAAGCACAGCCCAGAAGCAGTTCTAAGTGAAAGGGAACTCAGGTTGAGTATTTATTTTGCGTCAAGTATTCTTAATACTTATGACCCTGTAAGTAGTTACTGTGCACCCCCTTTTTAGAGATGAGAAAACAGGTTTAGGGAGGGTGACATCCCCAAGGTCACAGAGCTAGAACTTGAGGTCTGTCTGACATCGAGGCTTGGGCTTATCCTGCTCTAGGACTCCGACTCGGAAGGCCTAAAAGTAGACTTGGCAAGGCTGTCGTTGCTGGGAAGAACAGCCCCTTCTTGGGCAAGGGGGAAGCGTGGGTTCCCTGCTCGTTAGCTTCCTAGTCCCGTCTCTATTCTGAGCCTCAGTTTCCTCCTCCGTAAAGCAGGGGTGGGGGCTCATGAAGAACGCCTCCACGTTTCCTTCCCGCCCTAACCAGCTGGAGTCTACAAAAGCCATTTCTCAAACCTTGCTGCTGAAAACAGATGTTAATCCAGGTCTAAAGTAGTGGCCATAATGAGGGGTTCCAGTAAGCTCAGCAGGGTCAACTCAGACACATTCACGCGGGAAAACCACCACCTTGCCCTGACACGCGGCCTGGATTTTCCAGCAGCAGCGCGGCTCTTCCAAGCGCAGGGAGAGCCGGCGCCCCCGACTCCGGGGAGGCCACCAGCCTTTGGGGAGAGGCCTCATAAACGAGCTTTCTTAAGCGGCTTGGCACTCTTCCAAATGACAGATTCACCTCTGAAGAAATTCGTTTGGCCCACAAAAGTTTCACCGCATAAAGGCTACGTTTAAAGAGGCCTTTAGACTTTTACACGTAATTGCTCAAAATGATTGAAGCTGTTAACGAGAACACACATCCACGTTGTTTCCTAAGTACTTTTGGATTTTTTAAAAAAATCTCTTTCTGTGCAACTTGCATCTAGTGAACCAAGCAGGGTCAGTGGAATGCCCGCTTGACAGCGCCGACTTCAAGGCTCAGAGAGGCCAAAGGGCTGGAAAGACTCTCAGCCAGTTTTCTCAACACCTGCAGGCGCCCTTATCATTTCCCTTGGGAATCTTGGGCAGTTTCTCCTATTGCTTAAAGTTCAGGAAGCTTTTAGAAAACTACATTTCAAATTATAATGAGTTACTATTTTTACACTTGATCTTTTAGTTAGCACTTACCATATCAGATGCTTTGGAAACTTCCAATTTTGTCCCAACACTGTCCCTAACAGGGAGGTATTGTTTTCCCATTTTATAGATATGGAAACTAAGGATTGAGAAGTTATACAGCTTATCCAAGATAGCACAGCCACTGGGATCTGAATGGGTCTGTTTAACTGTACTACTGACTCCCATTTGGGAGGAAAATTGCTACAAGTGATGGGAGTGTCAGAGCTGTAGCTCAGTAATAGCCCAATTCCTCAAGAGGGAATTTAAAATATTAGAAGCAATGTAATTTATACTTGAACCCAGAAGCATCTCAGAGAGAGGAAAAAACTCTGTTGTCCTGGCTTTATCTGCTAAGAGAATTAGGCTCGAATGCTCTTTTCCTTTTCCTTAATTTATACAGCTATAGCCACCCTCGAAAACCTTATCCTTAACCTTGAAATCACAGTGCCACAGCTGGTCATCTTAGCAGGGGGAGGAGAGAGAAGGAAGAAGCAGAGACAAGTGGGAAGGAGGTGTGGGAGGAAGGAGGGAAGGCTGGTTTGGGTCCAGCCCAGGCCTTCCTTGGCAATGCCAGCCGTCCCTCTTTTCCTCCTCCCTTCAACTTTTCCACTCAGTTGCCCTTCATGGTTTAGCCTAGGTCTGCATAAAGACGCTACCCATCTAGGAATAATTTAATTCTCTCAAAATGCACTGATAATTGAATAGTATACCTTTCTAACCATTTCCCCAGATGGAAAAAAAAATGACCCCATTACATAAATACTCAGCAAAAACATACTTGATGATTTCCAAGACTGATCCAGAACTACATGTCTGAATAGCAGTGGTGTGTGATCAAAATGCCAAATTCTAGACTTTCCACCCACATGGAAGATAGTCGGATGTGTACAAAGGTGAAAACAATTCAAACACCTTCAGTATTAAACAACCTAAAAAGAAGGCGAGGCCCTTCCTCGAGAGAAATCCACAGCTGAGCCACGATACTGCCTGCTTCTCCCAGCTGGGGCTGAAGTGGTCTGCAAAGCCTCAGAATAGTCACGGCACATGCACCAGCAGCTCCAACTCGACTTCGAAGCTCAGAAAATAAAGCAGCAAACACACGTACTGCTACCTGCATCTACCTATGTGTGCTGCTGGGTCGTCAAGCTATCCTGTCACCTAGACAGAAGAGACCTTTCTCAGATATTGAATCTGATACATAGTATCAACTCTCTTCCCATCAGCAGAAATTTCAAAATTCAATAGGTTCAACATCAACAGAAGCGTGTCACCCTGTTAACCCACAAGAGAGTAGAAAATTTGGTTTCAATTTCCCAGTGGCAACTTAAAATGTTATTTTTATGTAAAAAATACAATACAGTACACAATGAAAGTGACATATAAGGTTTTATGACAAAACATAGTCACAAACAATTTTTCCTTGTAGCAGATCATTTTGGACTGTATATTAAGAGGTAAGAAAGAATTCATTTTCTTCAGCCATTAAGATATTTTAACCAGCAAAGAAAACAGATACAACCATCCTAACCAAACACCTACAGCTAGGTAACTGTGATAAGTCATAGTCAGTCATTCCAATTTACGTTTGCAAAGCGATTTGAGGACAGAGAAAAAAATAACTCTAAAAATGTAAACAGAACAGTAGGCAAAAATACACTAAAATATTAAATACCAGTAAACTCCAAGTTTTCTTGTTTTTTAAAAATCCTTCTAGATACCTTCTGAATTTCCTTGAAAAATTATATTTGTAATATTAGTTTAAAGTTATAATTTTATAATTTAGAAAGCGATGAAACAGTTAACCATAAAATACATATTGAACTACTATATGACTGGCCCTGATGTTTCAAACAAGGTGATGAAACCTCCAGGGCCACTGAAAGAGAAGGAACTAATATAGTAACATGGTGTGGGGAGGCTTTTCCTCGTTAGGTATTTGTCCTACACCTTAACTGGGAATGTCAGAAATGCAAACCAGCAAGGGCCACAGGGAATGCAGTGCTAAGCCAGTAGCAGAAACAAGTGTCAGATGCAGAGTAAACTCCCATCTGTTTAGGAAGCACGTGCCCACGTCTCGAGGGCCATCACGCTGGCCCAGTCATGAGAGTGGCTGTTGTAGGGGAGCGAAGGCAGCTGGGCCTTAGTGTCAAGACTCAGACTTGGAAAACAGGTGAGGGCGCATTCTTCCAGCATGTGCAAAATGTGAATCAAATCATTTATGAAACGCCTGCAGCTGTTTGGTAGTACCCATTGGCCAGCCACAGGTGCTAATTTAAATTCCCCCACTCATACACACCTGTGCATGTGCACACACAGACGCACACACACAGAGCACCAGAATAGCCAAAGGTCTAGGGATGCTGCAAAACTCGTTCACAATGTGTCTATGTCCACGAGGCCTCCGCTTTTGCACAGCCGTAGGTGGCATTTCACCTAGGAAAGAACGGGCAGGTGCTCTACTTTGCAAGCGTGAAGGTCTGGGATTCACAGTTACGTTTGTCACTTGTCCTCCTCTCATCTCCAGATCACTATGGAGTGTGACTGCTGTTGTCGACTCTACATTCCTGATTCAGAGATTAAATCAATGTTTAATGTATTTGACTCAGAAGGTAATAAACTAGATTAGTGGCTGCCTAGGCCTGGGAGGACGCGGAGGCTGGGGAGTGATGGCTAAGGA
Source organism: Cabassous unicinctus (assembly GCA_029593785.1). Taxonomy (NCBI): domain Eukaryota; kingdom Metazoa; phylum Chordata; class Mammalia; order Cingulata; family Chlamyphoridae; genus Cabassous; species Cabassous unicinctus. The sequence goes on along the minus strand of JAQZBX010011683.1, from coordinate 6,792 downwards.
GCACAGAGATGATTTGGGGGGGATGAAAATGTTCTAAAGTTGATTGTGCTGATGGTTGCACAACTGGAATATACTGAAAGTCACTGAATTGTACACTTTAAATGAGTGAGTTGCATCATATATGGATTTTATTTCAATACATCTAAGGAAGGCACCACGGTCCTTCAGAGGCTGATAATTTTCCACTGACCTTTCTGCTCCTCTAGCACCTCTGGCCTCATCTGAAGTCACCTCGCTGCTGACAGCTGGAGCATCTGTCTCAGGAACCGAAGGTAAAGGGGATGGGCCAGGCCCGGGGCTCTTTCTGGGAAAATGAAAACAAGCAATAGATGAAGTAGATGGTAAAAGGCATCTCTCTCCATGCCCTATTGAAAAAGTGCATTTCCCAGTGAAAAGAGGCTGCTACATCAAAATGCCTAGAAAAAATTGACTGCAGGCAGCCTGTGGCTTTGAGGCTTTTGAATTATTTTAGGCTCCATCTGCATACATATATCTATGTTGAAAAGCAGATGACTGACTCTATCCTATGACCCAACAGTCCACAGCTAGCCAGCCAACAGTTCACGTTTTCAAGTATTTTAAGTTGGATGAATTAAAGAACACGGGAAAAGGAGTAAGACATGTTATGAACAACTCCCACATCTCCACCTCTTTCTCTCACATTTTTCAAAATCTCAGCACATCCAGAGAGTGTAAGCAGATAAATTTAAGCAGTACGCTATGGAAAAGAGCTTTTAGAAAAAGCCACCTATGGATTTGCTTTACTTTTAAAAATGAGGTGGGGAATCACTTCTGAAGCTGACCCCCCACCCCATTCCCATGGGAATTCATTATTCAAGTACCTTTCCAGGTGACGCTCCTCTGGAGGTAAGTTTGGCAGCTTCTGGTCCTGAGTTTCACCAGGTTCCGGAGGTGAGGAGACAGGCAACTTCCCATCCCCAGCAGGAGGCGGGAGCTCAGGCCCCGGATGCTCTGCAGCCTGCTCGTGCCCGGCCAGGCTGTCTGGGCACAGGGCAGCTGCGTCCTCCATCCCTCGAGCCCAGTCAGAGCAGCCTGGAGGCCGACAGCTCCCTGGCCACGCCGAGTCACCCAGCCCGCTGGAGGACACCCTCGTAGTACCTGTTTCAGGCGGGTCACCAGAGGCACGTGCCCCTGTCTCAGCTGGGCTCAGAGTGACGCCACCCTCTGCTTCCTGAGCAGCTCTTGCCACTGGGCTCAGCTCCAGGGGAGTGTCCGCCACTTCTCCAGCCGGTGGCTCGGGGGCACTCTGGACATTTTGCGTTCCCAAGGTCCCGGCATCACATCCACTCCTCCACTCACCGCCAAGTGGACCAGGGGCGTGGGGTTCACTGCTGGCCTCGGGCACAGCCAGTACCTTCCCAGGCAGAGAAGATGCTTCTAGGGTAGAGGTGGGGCCTGGCGTGTCACCTGCACCGTCCTTGCTAGCAAAGCCCCAGGCACCGCCTTCTCTGTGTGGATTGCTGCAGGCGGATGTTCCTTCCTGCTGTTTTCCATAAGGAATTCTGTCGTCTTGAGGTGAGGCCCCTTCTCTATGGCTCTGGGGAGCCACCTGGAAGTCAGCAACTTTTTCCACAGGAATCTCCTGAGTAGCCGCCGCATGGGAAGAAAGACTAGATACTAATTCCTGCCCGCTCTTTCCCCACTGTGAGTGAGCCTCGCCTCCAGGCCCTGGACATGCTTCCCCAGCCGCCTCTGGCATCTCGGGTTTATTCACCATCTGTAGGACACGAGCCATTTCCATTTCCAAACTGGCACCTGGCAGGTTCTGCTCTGCAGGGGGCCCCGGTTCACCTGGCAGCTTTTCTGGAGCTAGATCCCGGGGAACCAGATGGGAAATCTCAGCCTTGAAAGCCAACTCTTGCTCCTTTGCATCCACCCAGAGTGCAGCATGAGGTGTGGGGAGAGGGGCAATGGCCATACCCCGAGTCCCATCTAGAAGCTTCTCTGGGCTGAGTGGCACAGCTGGGTCCTTGCCCACCAAAGTCCTCCCAGTTCCTGCCTTTTCTCCTGGTGTGCTCTGGGGCCGGTTGGCAGCAAGGGCCCCGAGCACAGACTTCTCAAAAATCCTGGTGATGTGCCCCCTGAAGTCCAGGAGCCCAGGAGCCATGCCAGCCTGATTGGGACGTGTGTCCTTGGCAGATTCTACTGGCCTCTCCCCGCTGCTTTCTTTCTCCCTTGCTGGATCACCTGCCATGCTCTCCTCACTGTCAGGGCATGTGGGAGTTTCACTGGCTTCCCCACCTGCTCCAGGGCCAGCTGCTGATTTCTCCTCACCTATCGCCTGCTTGCATTTGGCCAGAAGCGGCATCCTATCCAGGTAGGGCGTAGAGTCCTCAGAGCACTCACCTGGCCCAGCTTTGGGGCTTCTGCTGCCGCTGGTTGGTGTGGCAGAGATTCCCTCACCTGTAGCACCTGTCTGTGCGATAGAGTCAAGGTGGCCAGCAGCTGGCTTCACGGAGGCAGTGTTTTCTGAGGCAAACTGGGGCTCCCCTCTAGAGCAAGGGCTTTCTCCAGGGGCTCTGGGGCCTCGAGAAGAAACAGTGGTCTCCCCACTGCTTTCTGCCCTTTTCCTGGCAGCACCGTCTATATGCAGGTAAGGGGTGTCAGGGGATACCTCTTGTGGTGGCCCAGCCGGCTGCGGCCTCTCAGTGTTGGGGAGAGCCTGGTATGCTGAAACATCCAAGGTGCTTCTGGGAGTTCCACCCAGCAAGGCATCCTGGCTTCTGGCAGAGGGCTGCCCAGCTTGGCAGAGCTCACCTACGGCAGCGGCGGAAGCTTCTTGCCCAGGAGTGGGACAGCGCTCAGTCGGAAGGAGGCCACCACGCGCAGCACCTTCTCCAGGTTCCTCTGGATCCTGCTGCACCCCCAGGTTTCCTCCATCAGCATTCCCACCAGTCCCAACAGCGGCACCTTCCCAGCCTTGCTCCTCGGCAAGTGGGAAACTTCCAAGGAGCTCTGGGGCCCGTGCATCTGAGACGACGGGATGCTGCATCTCCTCCCACGGGGCCGGCACTGGCTGCCGCCTGCCTCCCACGGCTTCCTCACTAGCCTCACTCTCTGGGGCATCCTGGGTGGGTGTGGCCCCGGGGCTGGCAGGCCCTGGGGCCGGCGGGCAGTGAGCCAGGGGAGCTGCTGAGTCTGGACGACAAGGCGGGGCGCCCATGGTGCCTCCACCTGCCTCCTCTGTCTTTCCCAAGACCTGAAACGGGCACAGGGCGGCAGCCGCTTCAGAAGTGCCAGCCCCTCGACATGTGTCTTCATGCTGGCTGCCTGCTTTCAAAGCATCAGCCGGCTCCCGTTGGGACTTGTTGGGTCCCTGACCTGCATGGCGACATTCCTCTCTGCTCAGGTCACCTGCGGGAGAAGAGTCTTTGAGAGCATCAGCTGCAGGAGGCGAGACCCTCGGGGGCTGAGCACCCCTGCGTGCCTCTTCTTGCCCCTTCTCTCCTGGTGCAGACAACTCCACCTGCTCTGTCGGTAGACTCCCCAGAACCACGTCCCTGGGACCTGGGCTTGGAGCACCAGACAGACTGCCTTTGGGGGCCTCACTTGGGATTTCTGATCTGAAAGCCGGCTCCTGTCCTCTCTGGGTAGGCAAGCTCAAATCCTCCCTGCTTTCCGCGGGTACATATATTTGGGAAGAAGCTGTGCCCTGGTTCTTAAAACCTGAATCAGTTGGGCAAATCTCCTTCCCATTTTCAGGTGGTGGGGGCTTCTCCCCAAACACATCAAAGATGGGGGCTTTTGGGTCTGACGGGGATGGCTGGAGACCACTGCCAGATGTGGGTGAGGGCCTTTCAGGTGGAGCTACCAGCATCCAGCTCTTGGCTGGGCAGCTCGGCCTCCCCTGCTGGTGCACCGCAGGCTGCTCCCCGTCAGGGGGACTTGGCATAGCAGCACTGACTTCTTGTCCAGTCGCATCACGCCCGGGGCCGTGGGGTAGGCCTGGGGGTGTCAGCCTGCCCTCCCCATCCCAGCTTCCTGGCCTCTGCACAAACGGGTGGCCTGTCATCTTGATGTCAGATGCATTCTCCACCACCTGGGCTTTGGGGACAACCTCAGCAGCAGGCGTTGGCAGGAAGTCTGGTGCCTCGGACTCCACAGCAGGAAGACACTCCATTGTTCCCAACCCTGCCCTGTCCTGAAGGGGGTCCTGACCTTTGGCCTGTAGTCCTGGCGCCCCCAAGATGGCATCTTCAGGACCAGGGTGTTTGCTGCCTCCAGCAGGCCCAGGGACCTGGGCCGGATCCTTCTCACGGAGCCTGTGCAGTGAGCCAGCCGCCTCGGCTGCGGGGTCTTCGGCTGAGCACACAGCAGCGGCCTCTGACCCACACTCGGTCCTGTCCAAGTGCCCTGTCCCCTCCTGCCTGGGTGGCAGTGCTGAGGCTGGGCTGGGAAGGACTTTGCTCTCGACATCACCACTGGTCTTGGAAACCTCATCTGCGAGCATCTCTGGATGGGGCTTGCAGCTAAAGGCCTGGGATCCCTCTTCCCCCCGGTTCCTGGGATCCGCACCTTCCGGGCACTGTGGGGCTTCTTCTTGTCCTCCAGGGCTCTCTCCCGGACACCTGCTCTCCAGTCTAGCCAGGGCAGCACACTCGGCATCCGCAGGCACCTGAGCTTCATCGTTTGGCCCCAGGGATCCCCTGGCACTGTCATTTGATGCCCTGGGAGCAGGAGGGGGCTGCAGCCCTTGGACTTCGTGGGTTGGCTCCCTATTCAAGAGCTCTCCCCTCTCCTCCTTGGGTGAGGGGACAGAAACCTTTCTGGGACTCCCTCCTGGACCCTCTCCCTCATTTCTGAGCTCTGTCTCATGCTTCTGCAGGCCTGCCCATCCTGCATCTGCCAGCTCTTTGGCAGGATCTGTAGGAACTGGCATCTCAGTCCTGGAAACTGTTTTTCCAGCCCACCAGCTGGGATCTTCCACAGCAACAGGAGCCCAAGCTCCTAGACGTGAAGCGAGGCTTGAAGTTGGACACATTTCCTCCATTGGAACAAGCAGAGAAGGCTCAGAGCTCACACAGAGACCCACTTGGGGCTGGTCGCCCACTGCCACATGGACACCTTTACTGGGCTCAGTTCCTTGTGCTCCTGTCTGGGGGTGACTCTGAGCCCCACTAACATCCACAGTCTCCTTCCAAGAATCCCTGGCCCCAGCAGGACTCAGTGAATCCAAGGGCAGTTCTGTATGTGGCCGATGCTCTCCTGTCTCCTGCTGGCAACTTTCCTGGGAAAGAGCATTCTCTTCAGTTTCTTGGGTAGCCCCAGAATTTCTCTGAGCAGGACAGTAGGCCCTGAGGAATACCATGTCATTGGCTATATCCCGAGACGGCACTTCTATTTGGCATTTTTCTGTGTCTGAGGCTTCTGGGGTTGGATCTTGTGAAAGCAGCATCTCAGGATTTTGGGAGGAATCCTCCATGCCAGCTGAGCTCTCCTTGTCTGACTGGGCTGCAGCTGGGACCTTGGGAGCCACTTGTACAGAAGCTGCCCCCTGCCTGGACTCTGCTGGGGAGAAATTACCTGCAGCCTCTTTCCTTGAGGGCGCTAAACCACCAGGCTGGTCAGCCTCTCCACACAGCTGTCCCATCATCAGACCATCGGCTGGTGAGATTTCTGGCAACTGGTCAAGGTGGCTGGAGGAGAAAGATTCCTGCCCCCCTTCTTTCAGCTCTCTCTCTGCTTCATCACTATGTTGAGTAGGGCTGCCGCCCTCAGGGGCAAACACTGCCGCAGCCTCCACTGGGGCATTTAGGGAAGGTTCCGTCCTGGGGCCTGGGACCAGGGGGCCACCTTCATGGGCCACTGCTAGGTTTGCCGAGCAAACTTCTGGGGGGCACTCGGCAAAGGGCAGGGAGGCCGAGGAGAACACCTGCTCCCAGGGTGGTGGTGGGCAGGGCAGTGGAGAACCTTCTAGAGTCCTGGCTTCCTGTGAGTACTTCTTTGGTTCCGTCACCTCTGGGAACGTGATGCATGGATCCCGGCTGGCCGTACCCTCTGAAGCAGAGCAGGAGCCTCCATGCCCAGTGCTGCCAACAATGGAAACATTTAATGTTTCTTTGGTTCTCATGGACATCAGAGACAGAGGCACATGGCAGGCAAAATCACTCCAAGCCCCTCACCAAAAGGTCACCAGGTGCCTCAACTATTAAACACACCGTCCCCATGCATCTCCTCCCTCCCCCCACTACCTCAACCCCTCCCCTCCCGTTACACATGCCCTCCCTTTCCTCCAAACAACAGCCCAGAGAACCTCAAACAATGAGTTCGGAGCTTCTCATGCTGGTTGGTAGTGAACAAGGAAATCTGGAAACTAATTCATAACAATCTAAAATGCGGGAAACACAGAAAGTTTTTATGAGAGTAAACCATCTTAGGGGCTTTGAACCAGTTCTGTGTAGTTTCCATGGAGGTCCTGAGGAATTCTGGTGGACTTAGATGTTAGGGGAAATACACGTGGGCACAGCTGGGCTTTGAAATAAAGAGCTATTCATATCAGCGCTTCTTCACATTTAACAGGTGCCACATGAAAGACATAATCCAAAAATTATTTCTGATTAGCTCTGGAATTTCTGCATGTGATCTATATATAACTCTTGGGAGCTAAAGTACCTTTATACCATGGCTGGCATAACTCTAATACACTTATTTGGTCAATGTCTGATGAAAAACTATGAAATATGTGGAAAACTTGGGGGAGAGCTACTCAATTCTATATATTAAGTCCATTGTTTTCATTTTTAAATAATACATAGCCAATATAAAATGTGG
>JAQZBX010011682.1:0-42326 GCA_029593785.1 Cabassous unicinctus | reverse complement strand
TCTCGTTGTGTTATCTTGTTTTGTCAACTTGCTGCACCTGCCCATCATGCTAGCTTGCTGTCTTCTTTAGGAGGCACCGGGAACATCCACTCCCTACTTTTTTGTATCTCTCATTATGTTTTCTTCCCTGTGTCTCTTGCCATGCCTGCCTGTTGCATCAGCTCACTGCCTTCTTTAGGAGGCACTAGGACCAAACCAGGGACAGCCCATGTTGTAGGCAGGAGCCCAATCACTTGAGCTGCATCTGCTTCCCTCATTGTGGTTTTGATTTTCATTTACCTAATGCCTAATAATGTTGAGCATCTTCTCATGTACTCATTGGCTGTTTGCATCTCTTCTTCAGAAAAATGTCTTTTCAAGTTCTTTGCTCATTTTTTAATTGGGTTGTCTTTTTGTTGTTGAGTTGTAGGAGTTCTTTATATATATTTATATATTATAAATATTCTGGATAGTAAGCTTTTATCATATATATGATTTGCAACCATTTTCCTTTTAATGTCTTGATGCATAAATACTTTAATTTTGATGGAGTAAAAAGTATTTACTGTCTCTTTGGTTACAGCAGAAGTTGCTGTTTTGGTGTCATATCTAAGAATCCATTGTCAAATCCAGGGTTATGAAGATTTGGCCCTATATTATCTTCTAAGAGTTTTATATTTTTAGCACTTATAATTAGATTCTTGATCCATTTTGAGTTAATTTTTATGTACAGAGTAAAGTAGGGTTCAATTTTTTATGTATTTTTAAGATAAAGCTTACAGGATCTCCTTATGGATTAGATATGGCATGTAAGAGAAAAAAAGGAGTTAAGGAGACATGTTTTCAGAATCCACTAATCTGGAATCCTGCAGGGACAAAAATGTAGCACTCTCTCTATATATTTACAGTTGGGGACAATAGAGGCAGGGGGCTGGGGGGATTTAGGAGGAAATAAGAGTGAGACAGGGCTTATCCCAAAGCTTTTCTTGCTAAATATTTTCTAACACACAAAGGAAAGAGTCATGCTCCATCTGAAAACACAGTTATGGGGTAACCAAAATATAAGGAATACATTATTAGTATCTCTAACAGCAAAGGCATTTGTTTTTCAAATTGCCTTGACACACAGTCCACGAAGATGGTAGCAGCCATAAAACCATGGGCCATGTGATGGGCAGAGCATAAGGATATGCTGCTCAGGAGGCAAATTAGCCTAAAGTTGTAAAGACCAAGAACTGACAAGGAAGTTGGCTTTGATACCAGCCCATGGGATTGATGACAAGCAAGTCAACCCGAAGTTTCCTCTACCGTTTAAACCAGTTGGAGCTGGATTTTTCTTCCCTGGTAACAAAAACATCTTAATATTCTCATTGGTGGGCCAAAGCTGAGTACAATTTTGTCTTTGTTTCAGACTACTAAATGGCACAATCATGAAGTCATAGTAGTAACTCAGGAGGTTGTAAATGTGTGGTCAAAGACATCTGCAAACCTCCAAGACAGATCAGGGAGAATAGGTTATAGGCTCCTGATATATCTGCAAGAAGCCAAGATCAGAATATGATCTTAATGAGCTAAGCTAAAACTTAGCCAAGTAAATTATAAATGTCTAAATAAAGAATATGTTATCAGAAGGGATATGTGCAGCATGGGACCTAGAAATCATGTTTTCTAAGAAAAAAGGATTTTTAGTGTTTATCCAATAATGTCCATGTGTCAGAAACACTGAGTCTAAGACTCATGAGCACTCTCAAGTATCCACAGAATGATGTATCAGGATTTCCAAATAGTCACCAAGCCAATCCATCTCTCTTTGCTTGCATTCCATATTTTTCAAGCATCTTTTGGGAAAACAGAAGTATAAGTTCACTAGAAAGGAATATCTTCTAGTATAAAGTTTTCTTCAGGCAGTACAGCTATAAAACGGAAAAACTTAGGCATATCAAAATTAAGCCAGTTATTATCTTGTCAATTGGATACTTTTACATCTACTAATTAGTTCCAGGGCCCTAGAGGAGTGATAAAATTTTGACATCCATTCATAAGCTAGTACTTCTAGATATTTATCACATCCTCATGGTATGTAAAATTCAACAATTTTAATTTGATAAATAGAACCAACATTGTGACAACTCTGATTTGGCAATAAATACATTCATCATCATCATCATCATTATCATTATCCTGAGAACTAGGAGATGGGTTATGGTGGTGGTAGAGAAGACATATACAATTGTCTTCTCCATGATATGCACCTATGAAAAGTGCTTCTCACATTTATGCATTGCTTCACAATATATTTCATATATTATGCTCAGTAAATATTTGTATGTTATTTGGATGGATGGTGTAGCCATTGGGCAATTTGATGTAATTATGAATTTCAAAAATATAATTGGATCATGCTTGTAAACTGATCTGTTAATCTGGGCATGATTAAGTTATGATTAGGGCATTGACTGGGCCACATCAGTAGGGTGTTGAGGCCCCCCTTGGTAGGTGGGGGAAGAAAATGTAAAAGGCATCACGAAGAACAGAGTTGCAGCAGGTTTTGAGAAGCAGTTTTGATTTTGGAGTTTTTAAGTTGGAGAGAAGGCCCCAGGAGAAGAGAAGTGAGCCATTCAACTGATAGTCTACAGCTGACCTTGTGGAGGAACCAGAGGAGCTAAGCCCGGGAAGAGAGGAACCCGAGAAGCCTGAACCCTGGCAAACATCAGCAGCTGTCTTGCTCCAACACATGGCAATGGACTTTGGTGAGAGAAGAAACTTAACGCTTTATGGCCTGGTATCTGTGGACTTCTACCCCAAATCAATATCCTTTATAAAGACCAACCCATTTTTGGTATTTCACATTAGCACCCCTTTGGCTGACTAATACAGATGGGTTAGTGGATGAATGATAAAAATGAATGAATGGTTAAAGCAGGATTAAACCAAGCACCAGAAAATCTCAACGAGTAGAATTATAAAGTTTAAAAAAGTGCCTTTAAATATATCATCTTATTTAATCTGCACAATATGTAAGGTGAGTATTATCCCCGTATCATAAATCAAAGTAAGTCTTGGTGACATACATGCAGGAAAATCACCAGCTCCTCCAGTGGTTCAGATGGGATCCGGCTGCTCTGACAGATGGCTTACAGTTTAGCTACTTGCACTTGTTACCCCCCTGGACTGGTGCTGATTCAAGGATATCTTCTTGAAAAGCTGGTTTCCACCTTTCCTGGTCTGATCTCCAGGCAAGCCTCTGCAACAACATAATCATCTCCCTTCTCCCACTATTACCATTATTAGTGCCATTATGTTGACATGGGTTTGAAAAAGTGATGGTGCTGGTCTATCATTATTCGTGAACATGTAGTCACTAGCACCAAAAGGCTTTTCCTGCCTGTGAAAAATTTCCTTTCTCTCTCTGTTTTGCTACTTGCCAACATTGTTGATAGGCTCACATGGAGGCACAAGAAGTAAAGACTTGGGCCTCTTATTATTTTAAAGTAAATATAAATTCTGCCAGAAACTTCAGTAAAAATAAACTTAACACCCACAGAGCATTGCATATTTTCATTTCAATGGAAAAGGAGACATTAGAGTAAAGCTGGTAGACTCATTAACTTCCAAATAAATGTGTCAATATATTGTTGTTTATTTTATTTGGGTATCTGAGAATTATCCTTATGGAGTAACCAGCATCATCTCCTTGAATTATTCTGACTGATTATTCGTTTATTCAAATGACTTCCATGACACTGAACACGACTAATTTGATGATTTTCTCTTTGTGTTGACTAATTGTTTCCATAAACTGCCTGAAATCTGTTGGTTGTTTTAGAGCTGTGTAAAGAAAAACAATGTAAAATCTTTCCACACCCGCTCTGCTGGAGAAGTGAATCATCCCCTCAGCCATAAACACAAAGACATTTATTTAGATGAGGAAATAAAAGAGCTTAATGGGAGAAAATTAGAAAAAACAAACCCCTCAAAATTGCCTACTTTATCTGTCTAAAGATTGCCAAGTATTTAAATCACATTTTAAGAATGAAAATATACCCCAAACATTCTATCCAAAGTTACCAACTCAGAAAGATGTTGGACAGGACTGGTGAACAACATTGGGTCAATGTTTGAGGTAGTAAATGTGTGAGCAACTGGAGGGTAAAAGGGATGAATGAGATGCCAAACTCCTGGCTCAAGTTTCAATAGCCCATTTATGTCTTCCCTGGCTTGTGAGGCCTGTGTAGACTCTAAACACAAGCTAATCTCAGTCATGAATTTCAGTAAAAGGGAATCCTTGTAGCTGTCTACTTTATTGCCTCCTCTCACCCTTTCAGGTTCTTGGGAACAGCTGTTGGTCAGGTCTCCCATATTCACTGTGTGACTGGATCTGATGCACAATTTTTTCATACTCCCGTACGTGATCTCTCAACAGCATTTGACACTGTTCTTCATGGCTAGTGTGACTCTACATTCTGTCCCTTTTCCTCCTACTCTGGCATTCTATATCAAATGACTGTCTTCTATCAGATCTTTCAGCATTGGAGTTCCTCAAGGCCAAATCCTGGGTACTCTTCTTTTCTCATGACATTCTGTCTCCTTAGATAAACCCATGACTTTGATGATCATGTATTCTTTCAAACTTATATCTTCATGTCAGACTTCTCACCTAGTCCCTGTATATCTGATTGCCTACTCAAAATAATCCAGTTAGATGTCTGTAGGCACTTTATATTCAACTATCTAAACCTGAACTACTAGTTAGGATTTAGGGAAGATCAGGGATTAAATGGGCCTTTAACTCTTCGCTACTTTCATCACCAATGAATCCACTCATCTGCATGTAGCACAACGGCAGATCTTGGGGGAGAGGATGGCTCCTGGGTCTGCCAAATTAATAGGAGTCTCGAAGAAGAATCTGATATTTTCTCCCCTTTGGTTTGAACAAGAGCTGGAGACTTTCATCCGAGAGCACTACGGTGAGGAGCAGAAGGTAATGGGTCTGAATCAGGGTGAGAATTTGGACACAGAAATCTTGGGAGGAAACATGACAATAGCTTCCAGGAATGTGGTGTTCACTCTGGCCCCTGTGAAACCAAGCATGACCTGAAAGGAAGACTGAGTTCCTGCTAATGTGAAGTATGGGGCATGAGCCTCTTCAGCTGAGGATCTGGGGAGCAAAAAGAATTCCACCCAGTGCCTCAGAAAGAGCCAGATGACCTGCTGGATACCATTGCACCTTCCCAGAAGCAGGGGGACCAATGCCACCTCTGGGTCTAACCCCAGTGGCCTCACAAATGTTCTGTTTCTGAGGGATCCAGAGACCAGAGACCAGAAAAACAAATCGACATGATGAGCACAGCTAAACTAGAACTGGGGCGAAAAAAAAAAAAAAAAAAGATCAGTTAGAAGCAGATATGAAAAGCACAAATCAGATTTTCTGGAACTAAAATTAAGTGATTTTCAGACTCAAATAAATGATCCATGAAGACGAGGACCATCACTACTGAGCCATACATTTGTAGCCTGAAAAAATACAAAGAGATAGAAATAGTGAGGGAAAAGGTAAGAGAATTTGAAGCTAGATCCAGAGACCTAACAATGGGAATAATAAGAGTATCTGAAGGAGAAAAAGGAACTTCAAGATTTTATTAAATAACTCAAAATTTTGAGCTATATTTTATTTTCCTTTTTCATTTTAATCAAATTAATAATATATTGATGTAGGAATAGGAAAATGAATCAGAGGAACAAATTGAGAGTCCAAAGATAGATCCCAGATTATAAATGAGATTTTAATATATGTTAAAGGTAGTGTTTTCAATACAGTGGGAAAAAATGATGCTTTATTTAATAAATGCTATTTATTTAATAGCATAACTGGCTCTCTCTGAATAAAATCATGTTGAACCCTACTTTACATCAAAATAAGAACATCCAGATGGAGGAAAGATTTAAATGGAAACAAATAAAATAATAAAGAATGTCAGTGGAAATCAGAGGAGATGACACATTCTTTCTAGGATATAGGGATAATTTGGACCATGACAAGAAACTCAGAAACTATAAAAGAACTAGAGAAATATTTTCCTTTATAATATTAAAATCTTATAGAGTAAGTCACATATGATAGATTTAGGAAAAGCAGTGCAACACAAATAGAGAAAAAGATTTAATAGTTTTAATACATAAAGATTCTTATAGATTGTTACATAAAAGAAAATAAAAATGGCCAAAGATTATAAATATGCATTTCACAGGATAGCAAATCCAAATAACTAATAAATGATTCTCAAACTCTCTGGATATCAGGAAAACAAAAATTAAAGTAATAATGAGATATCATTTCTTACTGATCAATCTGGCAAAAATAGAAAAAATAATGGTAACTGTTATTGGATGGTAGAGTTCCTTCATGCAATGCTATTGGAAATGTGAATTATTTCAGCCTTATTAGAATATTTGTTTATTTAAATTACAAGTAGGTGTATGTTATGAAAAAATACAAATTCTATATAAAATAAAAATCCCAAGATGTAAGAATAGTGTGATGGTTAGGCTCATGTGTCACCTTGGCCAGGAAATGGTGCCCAGTTGTTTGGTCAAGCCAGCACTGGCCTAATTGTACTGTGAGAACATTTCATGGACTTAAATCATCAACCAGATGATTTGATTCTGGAAAAGAGAGGAGAAATGTACCAGTTTCAATTATATTTTCCACTCTGTGCAGGGCAGACACCTCCCCCCTGAAATGTAGACAAATAGAAGTTTCTTTTTATGTAAAAATGTAAAGGTGTGTAACCAGGAATATGTCAATCCATCAGAGCGAAACGACTAAGGCTTCTTTGCTCTTTTCACTCCATCATCCCTAGTGAGTGGTCTGCATCCTCTTGGCATCTCACTATGGTTGGAGTTCCAGCAATCATGCCTGTATCTCAGGTAGCAAGATGTAATGAGTTAGGAAGTGAAAACTGCCATCCAACTTCTCCACTTGAATATTATTGATTAAAGGTAAGTCCTACGGCCACACGTAGCTGTAAAAGAAGTTTTGAACTATAGTTGTTATTCAGGATGGCCATCTATGCTGCTAAAAATTTAGAGGTTCAGCTATTATGAAGAAAGGGGAGAACAGATACCAAGGGACACTGTCTCTAATATAAAGATAACTAACCCTCCTTCTTTCTCTCCATAGAGTAGGGCAGTGATGCTCTTCATTAGCATCAATAGATTGCAAAGCCTACCATTATTAGCAGCAAACATTTTTGTGGACATAGAGTTTTCTATGCCCTATTCTAGGGATTAATTATACAAAAAGGAGCAAGTTGCTTCCCTCAAGTGGCAAACTTAGAGTAAAAACACAGAGTTTTTATATATTTCTATATATATTATATATGAGATATAAATATCATTATAGAATAAAACTAATGATGATATTATAGATACCATTACTCTCAGTTAGAAAATTCAAGTTTCTAACAAAGATTGACTACTGAATTATTTTCTAAGATTCTCCTCTGTGCTCGGGGGAAACTTGCTAATAAAATGTCTGTTACAATCTTATGTAATCTAATTACCTTTGCTGTAGCATTCCTGCCCACACTCAAGGGGAGTGGATTGCTCAGAAATGTGGGTACCACGAGGCGGGGATAACTGCAGGCCATCTTAAAGGCTGTCTACTACCTCCATTCTCTGGGGGAAAAGTGTCGAGGAATATGTGGCCTTCTTTGATCTGCCCATTTTCAGTATGGCCTCCTCAACTATCAGCTCTCCACTGTTTCCACAGCATGTTTTAGAAATGAGAGTATGTTTTCAGGGTATCTATTATCCCACCTATCCTCCCAAACCTTCCTCCCCAGGTTCTTGCTACTGACACAAGTCAGTTCATTCATTCACTCAACATGTATTTATTTATTTATTTAAACAATGTATTGAAGTATATCATTCATACATGAACACACATAAACTATAAGTGTTCAGTACACATCACGAACTTACAAAACAAACATGTATAACATCATACAGGGCTCCCACACATCACAACCCCTCCCAAACACCCTACATTGTTGTGAAACCTTTGTTAACAAATTATGAAAGAGCATCATCAAAGTATCACTACTAACTATAGTCCATATCTTCTTCCCCTATACATTTTTTTAAGGATTTATTTATTTATTTATTTATTTATTTATTTACTTTTATCCATTTTTACCCCACGCCCCCCACCCCCCATTTTTGCTGTTTCTGTGTCCATTCACTGGGCAACTCTCTGTGTCCATTTCCTGCACTCTCTTCTCATCCTTCTCCTGTCTTCACTGGAATTCGATCCTCAGAATATCCGATGTGGGAGAGAGGTGTCCTACCACCTGTGCCACCTTAGTTCCTGGTTTTTCAGTGCGTCACATCCTGGCTCTCCCTTGTGTCACTCTCCTGTTATGTCATCATCTTGCCACGTGGCTCGCGGGGCCTGGTGGTGCACCCATGCATGGGTCTGGTGCCCCCCACACCTTCTATATTTTTCCTTTTTTAATTTTTACTGGGAGGTCCCGGGGATCAAACCCAGGTCCCTCCATATGGGAGCTGGATGCCCAACCACCCGAGCCACATCTGTCCCCGTGCTATATCTCTTAAGGTTGACCAAAGATACCTAGGGTTATAGTCGTTTCCCATACAGGATGATCATGTAGTAAATCAGGCTTAGTTTTATCACCAGCATTCTAAAACCAGACCTAGGGAGAAAAACTAGGTCTGGGGACACATGCATGGTTTCTAATATAGCGAATGTTTAGCCTACCCTTATTATCACAAAATCAGATCAGCGAAAATATTTGCATCACGTATTTATTAAGTGCCTATTGTTGAGACTCTAAGAATAAAGCAATGAAAAAAGGAAGCCTTCCTCCTCATAGAGCTTGCATTCCAAAGGTAGGAAACAAGAAGTCAACAACTAAATGCTTAATGTAACAAGTGGTGATACAGTCCATGAAGAAAAATAAAAAGCCTTAAGGGAAATAGAGGGCAACTATAGGGTGACTAGAATGTAGTTGTTGCTTGTTGTCCTGGCACAAGTATCAAGAGCACCTACATTCACTCTTAAAAGTGTTATCGGGTTGGGGGAGCCGATGTAGCTCAGTGGTTGATTTCCTGCTTCCCATGTACGAGGTCGTCCCGGGAATCAAACCCCAGTACCTCCTAAAAAAAAAAAGGTGTGTCAGGGAGGGTGATATTATATGATCACCTTAGCAATGAGTGAGAGGAAGAGTCATTCTTTTAAGTAAGTTATATACACAGAGCTATATTGTAGTGACATTTAACTAGTGACCTGGATGAAGTAAAGAATTAGTTATATATATCCCCAGGTAAAAGAGGACAAGTGCAAAGGACCAGAGGTGTGTTTGAGGAATAGAGTGGGGGCCAAAGTGGCTGGAGGACAGTGAGTGAGTGGGGTTGGTATTAAGAGGAAGTGGAGGGAAGCAGATGTGGCTCAAGTGGTTGGGCATCTGTCTACCTTATGGGAGGACCCGGATTCGATCCCCGGGACCTCCTGGTAAAAAAAAAAGGTGAGCAGGCGAGCCGGGCCCAGGCAGAGAGCCACACAGCAAGATGATGACGCAACAAAAGAGAGACGCAGGGGAAAGTCAAGGCACAACATGCCAGAAACCAGGAACTGAGGTGGCGCAAGTGACAGGGTACCTCTCTCTCACATCAGAGGTCCCTAGGATTGAATCCCAGTGAAACCTGGAGGAGAAAAATGAGAAGAGAAGGCAAGAAACACACAGAAGAGGACACAGACAGCAAGTGTGTGTGTGTGGAACTCATAGAACTAGACATCAAAGAGAAAAAAATAAAGTCAATTAAAAAAAAGAAGAGGAAGTGGACGAGGCAGTGTGGGGTGGGGGTCACGTGGGACTAGTAGGTTATCATGCAGACTTATGCCTTCACTCAGAATGATGTGGAAGCTGCTGGAGAGTTTTGAGGAGGGGAGTGGTATGGTCTGCTTGTGTTTTTACAGGCTCACTCTGGCTGCCAGGCTGGGAATAAATTGTAGGGAGACAAAGTCAGAAGCGAGGAAGCCACTTAAGAAGCTACTAAAATAATTCTGGCCTGGACCTCCATTTGGAGATGCCAAATCTAGTCAGATTGTGAAAGCAAAGCCAGGATTTTCTGACTGGTTGGCTGTGGGATGTGAAACAAGATGACTCCGAGGTGTGTCCCACAGATTGTGGGAAGATCAAGTTGGTGGGGGAAGTTGAATTAACGTTTGGATTATTGAATTATAGCTTTCTAAAGGACTTTTCTAGTGCTGCAGAAAGACCAATCCTGGGTCTTCAGAGATGCAGAATTCACGTAAATTTCTCCCATCATTGTTTTTGATCTTCTCAATGCTTATCCTTCCAGCTTAGGTATCTCCTTCTTGTGAGGGAAGATGGGAAGGCAGGAAAGAGAAAACCTACTCTCCATCTTGTTCCTCGATATATTCTGCCTCTCCTCACAAATTTCTTTATCTCCCCACAAATCTGCTACTGTCTTCTAAGGGTTTCAATCTTTGGGGAAAAAAGCAAGAAGGTACTTTGGGTACTTTTTTTAGGTACTTTGGCTTGCACTCGACATTGACCACCCCAGAGTAAATGAAGTACATCACTCTAAATGTTCTCCAGCCCCATTAGTGTTACTTAGCAGCTATTTAGAGTGATTCCATTACAGAACGCACATTATTTCATTTAATTATCTCTATAACTCCTTGGTTGAATTCTGTTACTGGCACTTGCTATCCTGTGATTTGGGGAAATTTTCCTAAGTTTGATAAGTCACCCTCCTTGATTGTTAAATGGCTGCAGTATTTATCCCCTCAGTGTTGCTGTGAGAATGACATGTGATGCTGGCTTTAAAGCACCCTGCAGAGAACTGGCACTTATTAGATGCTCTTTAAATGTTAATTGTCTACCTTATTTCCCACAAAGGTTGTGTCTCTTAAGTGAAGTAATATATGTAGATTTCACTTTTAATTAATAAAGAAGTGGTTGCAGAAAATGAATTCTCACCATCCTCATTATTTCAGTTTAGTCTGAGAAACAAAATGTTGGTAATACTAAATATCACATATTAAGTGGCTATTTAATGCCATAGTCCATAGAAGAAAGGTGCCAGTCAGGCTGAGGCAATCAAAATGTGTAGGAAAACAAGTCGTGGAGAAGGGATTGTGGATAATTTGTATGGAGAACAATGGAACTGACTCATTAGACTGGAGTGGCATTTCCAAGGAAGGAAGCAATGGGACATGAGGTTTAGAAATAATAAGAGGGACCAGATAATTGATGGTATCTAATGCTAGGTGAAAGGCTTGGAATTTTCCTTAATAGAGTAGTTATTAAAGGCTCTTGAGTCTAGAATTGATAATCAATTACAGCATACATTTTATGAAGTAACTACCATATTCAAAACTGAATTAATCATGCAAAGAGATGCCATATAAAGTTATTCTGACTAAGATATTTCACTTTGATTGTATGGGGTAAAGAATGAAAATAGGGATCCCAATTGGGCAACGAATACAAGAGATGAGGCTTGAAATGTTTGGGATGAAATTAAGATGCCAGAAGTGGCAATTTAAAAGGAAAGAGAAGCTGTTGGAAATACTAAAAAGCAAGAACTGATAAAACTTGTAGGGTAGATGGATGTGGTGGGAGAGAAGGAAGAAGAGGGTATCTGAGATAATTTCCATATGCTTAGTGTTTTAATTTGCAAAAGCTGCCAGAATGCAATATACCAGGAAAGGGCTGGCTTTTACAATGGGGATTTATTTGCTTGCAAGCTTACAGTTCTTAGACCATGAAAATGTCCAAATCAAGGCTTCCTCAGGCGATGCCTTTTTCCCTCTGAAGACCAGATGCTGGTGTTTCTGGACTCCTACGTCAAATGGCAAAGCACATGGTGGCATCTGCTGGTCTCCCTTTTCCTCTGGGTTTCCTTCCTTCAGCTTCTGACTTCCTTGGGCTTTCTCTCTCGGCTTCTGAAGGTTTCTCTCTAGGTTTCTCTTTCAGCTCCTTGGGCTTTCTCTTTGTCTCTCTTTCCATATTCATCAGAAGGCCCTTAACTGAAGTAACCTAATCAAAAGACCCCACCTACAATAGATTTACACCCACAGGAATGGATTAGCTTTAAGAACATGATCTTCCAGGGATCACCCAGCTTCAAACCGTCACACTTAGTTTGAGTGATGGAGAGAATCATAATCCCATGGACACCAAAGGAGAAGTTGTGAAGAAAAGTTGGCTCAGAGGGGAGATAATGAATTCTTCAGGTGATACCTGTCTGTTGTAGATACTGATTAGGAAGAGAAGAAAAATGAGTGTGGTAGACTGAATTATGTATGCCAGAAAAAAACATGTTCTTGATTTTGCTTTATTCCTGGGAGTGTGAACCGGCTGTAAATAGGAGCTTTTTGCGAAGATGTGGCCAACTGAATCAGGATGGGTCTTAATCCTGTTACTGGAAGCCTTATAAAGAGAAAGCCATGGGGAAGAGCCAGTAGTCAGAAGTCACCTGGAACTGGAAGAGAAATAAGGGCACATAGCCATGTGTCAGGAAAGCCAAGGAGCCCCCAGGGTGGCCAGCCTTTCAGAGCACTACACACCCCGGAAAGAAGCGAGCCTTTAAGCCTCCAGAACCATGAGCCAGTAAATTCCTGTTGTTTAAGCCAACCCATTGTGTGATATTTGTCAGAGCAGTTGGGAAACCCAGAGTGAAATTATTTTCTAGCCATACTCAGAATATATTCAGTCAGATTGGAAAGAACAGGCTTAAGAATTAACTAGGAAAGAGTGTATCTATGCCATATGAATCGATTTGCTTATAAATTAAATTGGGGTTTGTATTATTACCTAAATTAATGATTTGAAATTTTACATTTTATTTTCATAGCGTGTTTTCTCCAAATAACCAAGCTAATCATGCTAATCACAGATGAGCATTAGTATGAGCTGAGAAATGCTACCACAGTATTGATAATCCCTCTTCCCACTGCCACCTCCACATTTCGGATCTGCTCAGACAGTATACATTTGGTTTAAACTTACAGACATGTAATCACAAAGTAAAAATCCCAGAAAATGGAGCCAGAGGATCCTGTGGGAGCCAGAAGGGAGCTTAGAGATTAGCAGTACTGGTCCCTAACTGTAGCTTTGTCTTGTATTTTGTTTTGCTTATTTGTTTGCTTGTTTTTGATCTAGATAGGTTCCAGGTACTGAGTTCTCCTCATTTGGGGGCCCATATTATAAGATTATGGCTCACTCTTCAGCATTGTTTCCACTCCCTATACATGGCCTCTGTCTGTTTCTACTCTGCCAAACTGCAGTTTTTTTATTAGGCCAAACTCCCAGGGCTGCGGTTCTGTCTGTGCATATGCACGGCATACTGCTTGGTTATTACTTTTCCAATATAGAAACGGCTTTAACTTAGAGGGTTACGCCTCATTAAAGGGGAGAGAGGAAAAGTAAGATAAAGGGAATAAAAAAACTTTCAGAGCCATTTTCACAGACTTTTAAAAGTCTTTAGTCTTTTCTTGACGTATGTATAGCATTCACTTTTGTCCTTAGTTCTCACATGCATTTAGAGAAAGGAGAATAAATTCCCTGTTTGTGCACAACCACAAATTGCAAAATGGGATCATGCCCTGTTATCTTGCCTCTTTAGTCTCTAAGAAGTTGGGGTATAAATAATGGATAACTCTAGTAGTGGAGGTGGATTGAGCTTGTTATAAATGTGGAAAGCATGCTCTAGCAATTGAAGTGGGTAT
Organism: Cabassous unicinctus; assembly: GCA_029593785.1. Lineage (NCBI taxonomy): Eukaryota > Metazoa > Chordata > Mammalia > Cingulata > Chlamyphoridae > Cabassous > Cabassous unicinctus. Next base: position 28,567 of record JAQZBX010011682.1, on the reverse strand, counting down.
AACCTTGTCCTTTGAATTTCTAATAGAAAATTCCATATATATATATATTCGATCATTTTAAATGTGATGGGATTTTTTTTTTGGCTGGCTTAAGAACAGCTTGAGAGAAGAGATACATTGTATGTTTTATGATTTAAAAAAAGAATCAATTTAATATTAATTTGATTTGGGGTGAGGGATGGGAGGAGGAAAAATACCAAGTGTTTTTCAGTTTCATGGTCATACATTACTTAAAAATGCCAGGCAACGTGAATCTAAAAGCTTTACCAAAATGACGATTTCATTTTTTATGTGGCTTAACTTGGGCTGAATGGGCTTGTTTGTTGGATTCTGCCCTCCCCCTTTCCTAGGATTCTAGAGCCAAATGTAAAAGGAAAACTAAATTCAGAATTAGGATATGAAAGGGAAAAATGCAGATAGGTTTTTGGCATCAGCTGCCTCAGAAATGTAGGCCAGAGAGTGCTTTGCATTTTGTTGAGAATATTTGGAAGGGGATCTAAATTTCAGAGATGCCTACCTCTGGGAACCAAATCACCAGGCAAAAGAATCTGCAAATGCATGGGAAAGACGATGAGTGGAGCCAATAACTATTTTTTTTTCCTGTGGTATGGTGCAGGGTTGTTCGGTGTTGCCCACCCACGTTGCATTCTCCCACACACGCCATTGCAAGCTTTCTTACGACCCGAATGGAATCAAAACTGGGCAGGGCCCTTTTCTTTGGCAGAGTCGAAAACACATGATGAGGTGCTTTTTGGCTTTTGGAAGCAGCAAGGCTTGGTGATTTACAGCTGATTTAAACTTTGGAACTGGTTCATCTTTTGCATCGGGGGAAGGGGGAAGGTATAAACTGTCTCCTGTCTGAATGGCTAAGGCTAAGCACATAGGGCAAGCAGGCAAGAGGAGTGCTTACTAGGACCCAAATTTGCACTAGGATCTTGAGGGAAAAACTAACCTTCTGGTGCCTCAGTTTCCCCGTGCATAATGTGACTGGTTTCCCTGAAAGAAACCTGGGGAATAAATCACGGCTTAAATTTCACTTCCATTTGTTGTTTATTTTTTCTTCCTGTTTGCCTTTTTATCCTGCATCTCAGCCTAGCTTTAGGGGTTTGGTTTTGGGAGGAAGACAAGCAACCACATTAAACAAAAGGACGGGGGAAAGGTATGCTGCCAAGTTTAGAACCCACTCAACTTTGTGGGTTTGGAGTTTTCAAGCAACCTCCTGCCTCTTGAGCTTTCAGTTTGTTTATTCTTGGCAAAATGAGGCTTCCTGTTTTTAAGAAAAACAGCTTATAAAAATGCTTGAAAAGTCTTCTTGGACATCAAAACATCCTTACCAAACAATATTTTGATGATTTAACATGTAAATGAGTCAAAACAGTATGAGCAACATTTCCTATAAAGAGTGTGTGGGTTTTAAAAATTAAGGAGGTAGTGCTTAGTTAAACATACTTTGGTTATAGAAGATCAAAAGCATTTGAAACCTAGTTTGAGATGTTTTCTAAGTCTATAATGAGGCCCAAATCCAAACACTCTCAGTTGAAATGCAAGCAAATAATTTATTATTAAAGTAGCTCATGGAGTAGTCTCTGTCCTTGTGACTCTTGTAACCAAAATAATCTCCATAGTGTGACTGTGACCATACTTATGAGCAGCCATGGGACAAGAGGTCTTGGCCTATCTGTGGAGTTGGAGGAGTGACTCATGGGCCAATTCATTTCCATGCTCGAGGACTGGTCTCAGGAGCTGTGATATTCTTGAAATTGTTGATTGGGTGGATGATTTTTGTCAGATGGGAGCAACATATCTACCCTCTCTGATTCCTACACTCAAGTCTCTAAGTCTACGCCTGGGTTCCGAAACTGAGAAAGATAGCATCGCACTGTGATGGATTGCTGCTCAGATTTATAATTTCTCCCAGCCAGGATTCTGTATATGTGTAGATGTATTTGGAAATTACACCAATTTCATATTATTCCAACAAGATCTACAAGGCATCCAGCAGCAACTGCAGGAGTGGATAGTCGTAAATTCTGGATTAATCCATGGATTTTATTAAGCATCTATTACTGGTAAGGTATTGTAATTGGTGAAATGCTGAATAAAAATATGAATAAGAGGTAGTCTTTTGACCTTAAATAACTTTTAATCTAGTTGGAGAAGTTCTGTGACAGCGACAATAGATGAAGGTTGTGTGATAAAACCTCATGGAAGATATCCTTGAAGATCTAGATTTTTCAGATAAGGCATAAATCCCTCTCTTCAGGATAATCATAATTTTTTAGAATTTCTGAATTAGGGTGGATGGGTTAAGTTTACAGAGGCATAAATATGGGAGAAGAAGGAGGCATTCAGGTAGAATCAAATAATTTGAGTCAAAGGCCTGAAGAAGCAAAGCTTGTATTAAATTAATGAAAAATTCTGGGAAGGCTGGAACAAAGGGTCAGCACAGTGTTCCCCAACCATGGTCCTCTGAATATGTGTGGTCCTTAGGAAAAGGAGTTATAGAACTAAATCCATTTGGGAAGTTCTGTGTCAAAAAACTAAATAACTTCTTTATTGCAGGACTTTTCAGAAGGTTTAACATGCTTTATTATCTGACTCACCAAAAGAAAGCATGAATCAATACAATATTTTATTTACCTGATACATTTAACAAATATATGTAGCAAAGAGACAGTATTAGTAGATTTGCAAATCAGAGAAACATGGGTCGCTTTAGCAGTTGCAAAGATTTAATGAGATTTAATATGTAAATCACCATTATTTGTTCCCCAGAAAAATGTCTGGCACATACATACACAATAGCTGTTGGTTATTTTTGTTATAGTTGTTATTACCTGGACAAGACATTTGACAAGTATTTCTATGTCATCTTTATAAACAAAGTGGATAAATAACATCTGAATGATACTGATAATTAAGGAATTTGCAGTTGGTTGAACTGTCAGGCTTGGAGGATGCTCACTAATGAACACTGTCAACCCAAGTGGGAGCATTTAAATTTTTTTTAAATTTTATGTGTGTCCATTTATTGAATGTTAGAAATACAGCTTATTGAGAATACATGGCATGCATTTTGGGGGAGAAATTAACTAAGTCTGAAATGAAGCCATTCAATAAGCCTCCTGTGAGTTAATTAGGTAACACAGATTAGAACTGAAGACCTGGTCGGGACAACTAAGCATCCACTTATAGTTGTTATTAAGATTCCAGCTAAAAAATCTTTTAGAACTCATTTATTCTTAACTACTCTGGAAGATCAATCTGCCTCTTTAGCCTAAACCAATGCTGGGAGGGATGCTGTGAATCATTTAACTACTAAAAACAATTCTTGCTGTTACTTTAAATTCTTTAACACAGTTCCATGTTTCCAAATTCTTCCATATCAATTCGTATGTCTCAGAATTATAAGCAGCTCTACAGGTTTAGAAAAGAGTTATCACATGCAAGAGATTGGATTCATTTGGTCTCACTATCTACTGCTGATTTATATCCTATTCTAAAACTAGCAAATTTTCACCTTGTATTGTCCATTTTTTTTTAGCTCATTGATAGAATAAAATGGTATAAAAACTAAATTCCAGTTACACTGAAAAGGACAGAAAAATTAAGTTACTAGGATGCCTTAGAACATAATTAAAAACTGTTTAATTAAATGCATGGTGTATTTAGATACCATAGTGCTGAAATGAACCCATAACTGCAGGGTTACATGCCACAAAATTTGTAACGGATTTTGTTTTTTTAAAATGACAACATCAGTGTCACTTCATGTTCAAGTAATTTGGACTACTTTTCATGGTAGCGAGAATAGAAAACAGAAAGAGAAAGCAGAGTTATACCCTGCATAATTGGAGAACAAAATGGGAGATTTTGGCTTTTTTTTTTTTAAGAGACTATGTTCTTTTCATGAACCATATTCTTTCCTAATGCTTCAGGAGGAATCCATTATGGCTTGCGGTGCTGGACAAATCGGGTGTATAAGCATACAGCTCTGATGTGATACCTATTCAGAATCCAAGTTAAGGGTCATTCCAAGCCCAAGCCGTATCCTCCATGAGGACATGTTCCATATTTCCTCTGATCTGTATACCAGTAATAGTGTGTGGGGTCAATCCCTTCCCTTTTATAACCTGCCAGCATTTCTTCACTATCTCAGATACTCAATTGAGCTTTCCACAATCTCCCCAACATTAGGCATCAATCCATCAACAGATTCAGTAAGACGGGAATCCTCAGAGAATGGCTGAATATGGAAAGACTTGATCTCTACTGGAAATCGACAGAGCAAGATTGGTTCATTAATGGTGTCTGTCATGAATTGCTCAGGACCTTCTGGGATATTGTCTCTAAATTCATAGAAAGCTCCATCTTCCTTCTTTATATTGTATTATTTTAGCCACACAAGGGCATGTTCATCCATTTGAAAGGCCATTTGGGGGTCTTGAAGTTTGGGTTGAGGGCATATACCATGCTTGCTGGGGGTGATTCCAAGACTCTAACTGCCATGTCACAAGTCAAGTCTTCTCATCAGTAAAGAAGCTCCTCAAAGGTCAGGAAAGGGCACTCTGCTTCACCGTGTGTGTCTTGAATTGCTCTGCCCTGTAGGACTGGGTAAAACAGAACAAGTTGCCCAGAGCTGGGATACAGTTCTCCAGGTACAACTGAGAGGACTGAGTCAAAAGGCCACTTCCCCAAAATAGTCAAGCTTGAAGAATGTAACACCACCTTCCACTTGTATTTGTCCTAATGTCAGAGGAGTGACTTCACAGTATCCCCTATCAAAGAAGTGATCTTGAAAGCACCTGGTGACCAAGTACCATGCTTTTAAGATTTTGGACATGTTTTTTCCTCGGATCACTACGTATCTGTTGTTAAGCTGGATGTCAACATCAGACTCTTCGTTGATCATCTTATCAGCAACTCCAGCAGGGGCTAACCCAGTTAGTTTCCAGAAATCACAATTCAGCTCATGGCCCCTGATGCCTGCTTGCCCTCTGGCATAAGATTGAGCATTCCATACATGGCCACACTGCTCTTGGTGGACAGGACCACCCCGATGTAACACTGACACAGCTCATCTGACAAGACTCACTGCAGATAACCCCATACCATCCTGCAATACCAAAACCACTAAATTCTTTCTTTGCCTACGTAACCTGTGGACCCAGCCAAACACCTTTGCTCTTTGGCCTCTGTGGGCTTCTAATGCATGAATCTTCACACATTTTGGCTCTGGAAGACTTTGATCGTTTTTAATGGTAATTTTCTTTGCTTCTTCTAGGTTTTTTTTTCTCTTTACAAATTGTCTTCTGCTTCTTTCTTTTCTGGGGAGTCACTCTTCTTCTGTTCTCTATGCCACATTTTTAAAAATGTTCATCTGTGGTTTAGAAATAACATCCCACCTCTCATTTTCTTTTTGTGAATCTACAAAAATGGTAGGAAATGGTTCTTTGCCTACTGTCATCAGAGCCTCTAGACCTGTTTTTAAAGGTCTCTTCTTTGTTCCATCATCGGTAACACCTTTTCCTTCTAGATCGGAGACATGTAGCTCTCCTGGTACCATACCTGCAAGTCGTCTCGATCACCTCCAAGGACACCACTTTGAATACTTCTGCTGCTTTACCACCTGTGGCTTTCTGGACTTGGGGGTTGCATCATGTGGGAGCCTTTAATTTTATGCTGGGAGATTAGATCTTCATCTTTGACTTGGTGGACATTTTTAGTAATGACTCCAGTTACCTTACAAAAAAGGTGTTAATAAATTCGCAGATTATGGAAAGTTGGGAAGGAGAGTAGTTATTAGTTCACAGGACCTTAAAACCATAGTCTCAACAGATAGTGATGGACTAAAATATATGAAAAGGAAAAAATATAAAATCTTGTATTTGATCCTCAAAATAAACTGTACATATAGAAAATGGCATGGTGGAGTGGGGGTGGCCATTGTCAACAATAAATTAGGAGAGGTCTTGGAATATTTTTAGAAGACTGTTAACTAAATATGTTTCAACAAATAAGATGGCTTATAAAAAATTTAATGTACTTTCCATTTGTTGTGATAGACATACGGTATCTAGATTTAGGGTCGTGGGCGTTCTCTTTGACCTGCACAGGTCAGATCTCACATTGTAGCATTTTATCCATTTTATCCAGTATTTTTGATATATGTAGACTAATTAGAGCTAACTGGAGGTCTGTGACCAAGATGATGAGTGGCGAATGGGCTTTAAAAATGACCCACAAATAATAGTGGTAATAGTTTCATGACATTATCTTATAATCTGTAGCAAATGATCCACAACAGTGTGGTGTGCTGGTGAAGGGGTGTTATATGGGAATTCTACACATGTGCATGATTGTTTCATAAGTTCATAACTTCTGAAATAAAAATATATTTAAAAAAATAAAATTAAATTAGAAAACAAAACAAACAAAAAAAATGACCCACAAATAATTGATACACTGGGAATTTTTAGTCTAGTGAAGAGAAGATTCAAGAGATAGTATAGCAACTCTATTTAAATATTTAGAAGGTTTTCATTTGGAAAGAGATCTTGGATATAATTTCTATAATTCCACATGCTAGAATTAGAGCCAATAATTCCATAAAAAAACTTTTCAGAAATTTTTATTGAATGCTATCTCTGTGTCAGACATCATGCTAAGTACCCAAGGAAACAAATGTGAATAAGACAGGCCTCTGTCCTAAATGAACTTATGATCTATTGAGAGATAGACATGTAGGCAGCCTTAACACAGCATGATATGTGGTGCCTTAGATGATTAATGCACTATGAGAAAAAAGGAATAAGCAATTAAATTTGCCTGACGGTGTCTGTAATTTTTTTTGACCAATGTTATACAACATACAATTTGAACATTCAAATAGTTCTTTATGATTTGTAAAACTTTAAAAGATGACATAACAAAAAGAGACACAGAGGAGAGACAATAAGAGATGCAGCAGACCAGGGAGCTGAGGTGGCACAAGAGATTGAGCAGCCTCTCTCCACTCCAGAAGGTCCCAGGATCAGTTCCCGGTGCCGCCTAAAGAGAAGACAAGCAGACGCAGAAGAACACACAGAGAACAAACAGTGAGCACAAAACAACGGGGAGAGGGGAGAGAAATAAATAAATAAAAATAAATCTTAAAAAAAAAATTATCTCCCGATTACCCTTTCATGGAAAGCTATCAGAGCATGTGCTCCTCCCACCCAAAACTGTTAACTAAGAGAGGGAAAGGCATGGAATCCAGGCAATATGAGATCCAGCAGAGGAGAAAGGTAAAGGGAATATCAAGAAGATTATGCAAGGAGATCCCAGGATGGAGCTGTGCCTCAGGCACCTGGCAGTGGCTGCCCAGTTGAAGCAGCTCAGAAGACTCTAGAACAAATTCTGGAAGATAAAACTAAAGGGTTCTGAATGTCTTAAGAAATTTAAACCATTCCTGAAGTATTGGGAGTGGAATTACTGATAAGCACACATGAAGTAAATTTAAAAATGAGAAAAATATTAAGTCTAGGGAAAACAAAAGATTGTATAGGAAAGGAAACATAATTATATGTCTTACATGACTCAGTTATGAATACTGTTTTCATAGTACTGATAATACAGAAGATTCATTTTAATAAAAAATACAACATTCTTCTGTTGGGAGGATGGAAGATGAAAGGGTATGCATCTATTATAAGGCAAAATAGAGCAAAATCCTCATCTTCCATAAGGGGAAATCAATAGATAAAGCCTAAAACTGAAAAATTGAGACTAAGTAGTACAATGGTGCTATTTAGAGACATGGCTATAAATAATTCAATAATCAGCTAAAAGAGGTGACAGTGGTTACTTATGGGGAAAGAGAAAAGCGGGATAAGAGATAGAAAATGGTGATTTTTAAAAGTTTTACAAATCATAAAGAACTATTTGAATGTTCAAATTGTATGTTGTATAACATTGGTCAAAAAAAATTACAGACACCATCAGGCAAATTTAATTGCTTATTCCTTTTTTCTCATAGTGCATTAATCATCTAAGGCACCACATATCATGCTGTGTTAAGGCTGCCTACATGTCTATCTCTCAATAGATCATAAGTTCATTTAGGACAGAGGCCTGTCTTATTCACATTTGTTTCCTTGGGTACTTAGCATGATGTCTGACACAGAGATGGCATTCAATAAAAATTTCTGAAAAGTTTTTTTATGGAATTATTGGCTCTAATTCTAGCATGTGGAATTATAGAAATTATATCCAAGATCTCTTTCCAAATGAAAACCTTCTAAATATTTAAATAGAGTTGCTATACTATCTCTTGAATCTTCTCTTCACTAGACTAAAAATTCCCAGTGTATCAATTATTTGTGGGTCATTTTTTTTGTTTGTTTTGTTTTCTAATTTAATTTTATTTTTTTAAATATATTTTTATTTCAGAAGTTATGAACTTATGAAACAATCATGCACATGTGTAGAATTCCCATATAACACCCCTTCACCAGCACACCACACTGTTGTGGATCATTTGCTACAGATTATAAGATAATGTCATGAAACTATTACCACTATTATTTGTGGGTCATTTTTAAAGCCCATTCGCCACTCATCATCTTGGTCACAGACCTCCAGTTAGCTCTAATTAGTCTACATATATCAAAAATACTGGATAAAATGGATAAAATGCTACAATGTGAGATCTGACCTGTGCAGGTCAAAGAGAACGCCCACGACCCTAAATCTAGATACCGTATGTCTATCACAACAAATGGAAAGTACATTAAATTTTTTATAAGCCATCTTATTTGTTGAAACATATTTAGTTAACAGTCTTCTAAAAATATTCCAAGACCTCTCCTAATTTATTGTTGACAATGGCCACCCCCACTCCACCATGCCATTTTCTATATGTACAGTTTATTTTGAGGATCAAATACAAGATTTTATATTTTTTCCTTTTCATATATTTTAGTCCATCACTATCTGTTGAGACTATGGTTTTAAGGTCCTGTGAACTAATAACTACTCTCCTTCCCAACTTTCCATAATCTGCGAATTTATTAACACCTTTTTTGTAAGGTAACTGGAGTCATTACTAAAAATGTCCACCAAGTCAAAGATGAAGATCTAATCTCCCAGCATAAAATTAAAGGCTCCCACATGATGCAACCCCCAAGTCCAGAAAGCCACAGGTGGTAAAGCAGCAGAAGTATTCAAAGTGGTGTCCTTGGAGGTGATCGAGACGACTTGCAGGTATGGTACCAGGAGAGCTACATGTCTCCGATCTAGAAGGAAAAGGTGTTACCGATGATGGAACAAAGAAGAGACCTTTAAAAACAGGTCTAGAGGCTCTGATGACAGTAGGCAAAGAACCATTTCCTACCATTTTTGTAGATTCACAAAAAGAAAATGAGAGGTGGGATGTTATTTCTAAACCACAGATGAACATTTTTAAAAATGTGGCATAGAGAACAGAAGAAGAGTGACTCCCCAGAAAAGAAAGAAGCAGAAGACAATTTGTAAAGAGAAAAAAAAACCTAGAAGAAGCAAAGAAAATTACCATTAAAAACGATCAAAGTCTTCCAGAGCCAAAATGTGTGAAGATTCATGCATTAGAAGCCCACAGAGGCCAAAGAGCAAAGGTGTTTGGCTGGGTCCACAGGTTACGTAGGCAAAGAAAGAATTTAGTGGTTTTGGTATTGCAGGATGGTATGGGGTTATCTGCAGTGAGTCTTGTCAGATGAGCTGTGTCAGTGTTACATCGGGGTGGTCCTGTCCACCAAGAGCAGTGTGGCCATGTATGGAATGCTCAATCTTATGCCAGAGGGCAAGCAGGCATCAGGGGCCATGAGCTGAATTGTGATTTCTGGAAACTAACTGGGTTAGCCCCTGCTGGAGTTGCTGATAAGATGATCAACGAAGAGTCTGATGTTGACATCCAGCTTAACAACAGATACGTAGTGATCCGAGGAAAAAACATGTCCAAAATCTTAAAAGCATGGTACTTGGTCACCAGGTGCTTTCAAGATCACTTCTTTGATAGGGGATACTGTGAAGTCACTCCTCTGACATTAGGACAAATACAAGTGGAAGGTGGTGTTACATTCTTCAAGCTTGACTATTTTGGGGAAGTGGCCTTTTGACTCAGTCCTCTCAGTTGTACCTGGAGAACTGTATCCCAGCTCTGGGCAACTTGTTCTGTTTTACCCAGTCCTACAGGGCAGAGCAATTCAAGACACACACGGTGAAGCAGAGTGCCCTTTCCTGACCTTTGAGGAGCTTCTTTACTGATGAGAAGACTTGACTTGTGACATGGCAGTTAGAGTCTTGGAATCACCCCCAGCAAGCATGGTATATGCCCTCAACCCAAACTTCAAGACCCCCAAATGGCCTTTCAAATGGATGAACATGCCCTTGTGTGGCTAAAATAATACAATATAAAGAAGGAAGATGGAGCTTTCTATGAATTTAGAGACAATATCCCAGAAGGTCCTGAGCAATTCATGACAGACACCATTAATGAACCAATCTTGCTCTGTCGATTTCCAGTAGAGATCAAGTCTTTCCATATTCAGCCATTCTCTGAGGATTCCCGTCTTACTGAATCTGTTGATGGATTGATGCCTAATGTTGGGGAGATTGTGGAAAGCTCAATTGAGTATCTGAGATAGTGAAGAAATGCTGGCAGGTTATAAAAGGGAAGGGATTGACCCCACACACTATTACTGGTATACAGATCAGAGGAAATATGGAACATGTCCTCATGGAGGATACGGCTTGGGCTTGGAATGACCCTTAACTTGGATTCTGAATAGGTATCACATCAGAGCTGTATGCTTATACACCCGATTTGTCCAGCACCGCAAGCCATAATGGATTCCTCCTGAAGCATTAGGAAAGAATATGGTTCATGAAAAGAACATAGTCTCTTAAAAAAAAAAAAAGCCAAAATCTCCCATTTTGTTCTCCAATTATGCAGGGTATAACTCTGCTTTCTCTTTCTGTTTTCTATTCTCGCTACCATGAAAAGTAGTCCAAATTACTTGAACATCAAGTGACACTGATGTTGCCATTTTAAAAAAACAAAATCCGTTACAAATTTTGTGGCATGTAACCCTGCAGTTATGGGTTCATTTCAGCACTATGGTATCTAAATACACCATGCATTTAATTAAACAGTTTTTAATTATGTTCTAAGGCATCCTAGTAACTTAATTTTTCTGTCCTTTTCAGTGTAACTGGAATTTAGTTTTTATACCATTTTATTCTATCAATGAGCTAAAAAAAAATGGACAATACAAGGTGAAAATTTGCTAGTTTTAGAATAGGATATAAATCAGCAGTAGATAGTGAGACCAAATGAATCCAATCTCTTGCATGTGATAACTCTTTTCTAAACCTGTAGAGCTGCTTATAATTCTGAGACATACGAATTGATATGGAAGAATTTGGAAACATGGAACTGTGTTAAAGAATTTAAAGTAACAGCAAGAATTGTTTTTAGTAGTTAAATGATTCACAGCATCCCTCCCAGCATTGGTTTAGGCTAAAGAGGCAGATTGATCTTCCAGAGTAGTTAAGAATAAATGAGTTCTAAAAGATTTTTTAGCTGGAATCTTAATAACAACTATAAGTGGATGCTTAGTTGTCCCGACCAGGTCTTCAGTTCTAATCTGTGTTACCTAATTAACTCACAGGAGGCTTATTGAATGGCTTCATTTCAGACTTAGTTAATTTCTCCCCCAAAATGCATGCCATGTATTCTCAATAAGCTGTATTTCTAACATTCAATAAATGGACACACATAAAATTTAAAAAAAATTTAAATGCTCCCACTTGGGTTGACAGTGTTCATTAGTGAGCATCCTCCAAGCCTGACAGTTCAACCAACTGCAAATTCCTTAATTATCAGTATCATTCAGATGTTATTTATCCACTTTGTTTATAAAGATGACATAGAAATACTTGTCAAATGTCTTGTCCAGGTAATAACAACTATAACAAAAATAACCAACAGCTATTGTGTATGTATGTGCCAGACATTTTTCTGGGGAACAAATAATGGTGATTTACATATTAAATCTCATTAAATCTTTGCAACTGCTAAAGCGACCCATGTTTCTCTGATTTGCAAATCTACTAATACTGTCTCTTTGCTACATATATTTGTTAAATGTATCAGGTAAATAAAATATTGTATTGATTCATGCTTTCTTTTGGTGAGTCAGATAATAAAGCATGTTAAACCTTCTGAAAAGTCCTGCAATAAAGAAGTTATTTAGTTTTTTGACACAGAACTTCCCAAATGGATTTAGTTCTATAACTCCTTTTCCTAAGGACCACACATATTCAGAGGACCATGGTTGGGGAACACTGTGCTGACCCTTTGTTCCAGCCTTCCCAGAATTTTTCATTAATTTAATACAAGCTTTGCTTCTTCAGGCCTTTGACTCAAATTATTTGATTCTACCTGAATGCCTCCTTCTTCTCCCATATTTATGCCTCTGTAAACTTAACCCATCCACCCTAATTCAGAAATTCTAAAAAATTATGATTATCCTGAAGAGAGGGATTTATGCCTTATCTGAAAAATCTAGATCTTCAAGGATATCTTCCATGAGGTTTTATCACACAACCTTCATCTATTGTCGCTGTCACAGAACTTCTCCAACTAGATTAAAAGTTATTTAAGGTCAAAAGACTACCTCTTATTCATATTTTTATTCAGCATTTCACCAATTACAATACCTTACCAGTAATAGATGCTTAATAAAATCCATGGATTAATCCAGAATTTACGACTATCCGCTCCTGCAGTTGCTGCTGGATGCCTTGTAGATCTTGTTGGAATAATATGAAATTGGTGTAATTTCCAAATACATCTACACATATACAGAATCCTGGCTGGGAGAAATTATAAATCTGAGCAGCAATCCATCACAGTGCGATGCTATCTTTCTCAGTTTCGGAACCCAGGCGTAGACTTAGAGACTTGAGTGTAGGAATCAGAGAGGGTAGATATGTTGCTCCCATCTGACAAAAATCATCTACCCAATCAACAATTTCAAGAATATCACAGCTCCTGAGACCAGTCCTTGAGCATGGAAATGAATTGGCCCATGAGTCACTCCTCCAACTCCACAGATAGGCCAAGACCTCTTGTCCCATGGCTGCTCATAAGTATGGTCACAGTCACACTATGGAGATTATTTTGGTTACAAGAGTCACAAGGACAGAGACTACTCCATGAGCTACTTTAATAATAAATTATTTGCTTGCATTTCAACTGAGAGTGTTTGGATTTGGGCCTCATTATAGACTTAGAAAACATCTCAAACTAGGTTTCAAATGCTTTTGATCTTCTATAACCAAAGTATGTTTAACTAAGCACTACCTCCTTAATTTTTAAAACCCACACACTCTTTATAGGAAATGTTGCTCATACTGTTTTGACTCATTTACATGTTAAATCATCAAAATATTGTTTGGTAAGGATGTTTTGATGTCCAAGAAGACTTTTCAAGCATTTTTATAAGCTGTTTTTCTTAAAAACAGGAAGCCTCATTTTGCCAAGAATAAACAAACTGAAAGCTCAAGAGGCAGGAGGTTGCTTGAAAACTCCAAACCCACAAAGTTGAGTGGGTTCTAAACTTGGCAGCATACCTTTCCCCCGTCCTTTTGTTTAATGTGGTTGCTTGTCTTCCTCCCAAAACCAAACCCCTAAAGCTAGGCTGAGATGCAGGATAAAAAGGCAAACAGGAAGAAAAAATAAACAACAAATGGAAGTGAAATTTAAGCCGTGATTTATTCCCCAGGTTTCTTTCAGGGAAACCAGTCACATTATGCACGGGGAAACTGAGGCACCAGAAGGTTAGTTTTTCCCTCAAGATCCTAGTGCAAATTTGGGTCCTAGTAAGCACTCCTCTTGCCTGCTTGCCCTATGTGCTTAGCCTTAGCCATTCAGACAGGAGACAGTTTATACCTTCCCCCTTCCCCCGATGCAAAAGATGAACCAGTTCCAAAGTTTAAATCAGCTGTAAATCACCAAGCCTTGCTGCTTCCAAAAGCCAAAAAGCACCTCATCATGTGTTTTCGACTCTGCCAAAGAAAAGGGCCCTGCCCAGTTTTGATTCCATTCGGGTCGTAAGAAAGCTTGCAATGGCGTGTGTGGGAGAATGCAACGTGGGTGGGCAACACCGAACAACCCTGCACCATACCACAGGAAAAAAAAATAGTTATTGGCTCCACTCATCGTCTTTCCCATGCATTTGCAGATTCTTTTGCCTGGTGATTTGGTTCCCAGAGGTAGGCATCTCTGAAATTTAGATCCCCTTCCAAATATTCTCAACAAAATGCAAAGCACTCTCTGGCCTACATTTCTGAGGCAGCTGATGCCAAAAACCTATCTGCATTTTTCCCTTTCATATCCTAATTCTGAATTTAGTTTTCCTTTTACATTTGGCTCTAGAATCCTAGGAAAGGGGGAGGGCAGAATCCAACAAACAAGCCCATTCAGCCCAAGTTAAGCCACATAAAAAATGAAATCGTCATTTTGGTAAAGCTTTTAGATTCACGTTGCCTGGCATTTTTAAGTAATGTATGACCATGAAACTGAAAAACACTTGGTATTTTTCCTCCTCCCATCCCTCACCCCAAATCAAATTAATATTAAATTGATTCTTTTTTTAAATCATAAAACATACAATGTATCTCTTCTCTCAAGCTGTTCTTAAGCCAGCCAAAAAAAAAATCCCATCACATTTAAAATGATCGAATATATATATATATGGAATTTTCTATTAGAAATTCAAAGGACAAGGTTATACCCACTTCAATTGCTAGAGCATGCTTTCCACATTTATAACAAGCTCAATCCACCTCCACTACTAGAGTTATCCATTATTTATACCCCAACTTCTTAGAGACTAAAGAGGCAAGATAACAGGGCATGATCCCATTTTGCAATTTGTGGTTGTGCACAAACAGGGAATTTATTCTCCTTTCTCTAAATGCATGTGAGAACTAAGGACAAAAGTGAATGCTATACATACGTCAAGAAAAGACTAAAGACTTTTAAAAGTCTGTGAAAATGGCTCTGAAAGTTTTTTTATTCCCTTTATCTTACTTTTCCTCTCTCCCCTTTAATGAGGCGTAACCCTCTAAGTTAAAGCCGTTTCTATATTGGAAAAGTAATAACCAAGCAGTATGCCGTGCATATGCACAGACAGAACCGCAGCCCTGGGAGTTTGGCCTAATAAAAAAACTGCAGTTTGGCAGAGTAGAAACAGACAGAGGCCATGTATAGGGAGTGGAAACAATGCTGAAGAGTGAGCCATAATCTTATAATATGGGCCCCCAAATGAGGAGAACTCAGTACCTGGAACCTATCTAGATCAAAAACAAGCAAACAAATAAGCAAAACAAAATACAAGACAAAGCTACAGTTAGGGACCAGTACTGCTAATCTCTAAGCTCCCTTCTGGCTCCCACAGGATCCTCTGGCTCCATTTTCTGGGATTTTTACTTTGTGATTACATGTCTGTAAGTTTAAACCAAATGTATACTGTCTGAGCAGATCCGAAATGTGGAGGTGGCAGTGGGAAGAGGGATTATCAATACTGTGGTAGCATTTCTCAGCTCATACTAATGCTCATCTGTGATTAGCATGATTAGCTTGGTTATTTGGAGAAAACACGCTATGAAAATAAAATGTAAAATTTCAAATCATTAATTTAGGTAATAATACAAACCCCAATTTAATTTATAAGCAAATCGATTCATATGGCATAGATACACTCTTTCCTAGTTAATTCTTAAGCCTGTTCTTTCCAATCTGACTGAATATATTCTGAGTATGGCTAGAAAATAATTTCACTCTGGGTTTCCCAACTGCTCTGACAAATATCACACAATGGGTTGGCTTAAACAACAGGAATTTACTGGCTCATGGTTCTGGAGGCTTAAAGGCTCGCTTCTTTCCGGGGTGTGTAGTGCTCTGAAAGGCTGGCCACCCTGGGGGCTCCTTGGCTTTCCTGACACATGGCTATGTGCCCTTATTTCTCTTCCAGTTCCAGGTGACTTCTGACTACTGGCTCTTCCCCATGGCTTTCTCTTTATAAGGCTTCCAGTAACAGGATTAAGACCCATCCTGATTCAGTTGGCCACATCTTCGCAAAAAGCTCCTATTTACAGCCGGTTCACACTCCCAGGAATAAAGCAAAATCAAGAACATGTTTTTTTCTGGCATACATAATTCAGTCTACCACACTCATTTTTCTTCTCTTCCTAATCAGTATCTACAACAGACAGGTATCACCTGAAGAATTCATTATCTCCCCTCTGAGCCAACTTTTCTTCACAACTTCTCCTTTGGTGTCCATGGGATTATGATTCTCTCCATCACTCAAACTAAGTGTGACGGTTTGAAGCTGGGTGATCCCTGGAAGATCATGTTCTTAAAGCTAATCCATTCCTGTGGGTGTAAATCTATTGTAGGTGGGGTCTTTTGATTAGGTTACTTCAGTTAAGGGCCTTCTGATGAATATGGAAAGAGAGACAAAGAGAAAGCCCAAGGAGCTGAAAGAGAAACCTAGAGAGAAACCTTCAGAAGCCGAGAGAGAAAGCCCAAGGAAGTCAGAAGCTGAAGGAAGGAAACCCAGAGGAAAAGGGAGACCAGCAGATGCCACCATGTGCTTTGCCATTTGACGTAGGAGTCCAGAAACACCAGCATCTGGTCTTCAGAGGGAAAAAGGCATCGCCTGAGGAAGCCTTGATTTGGACATTTTCATGGTCTAAGAACTGTAAGCTTGCAAGCAAATAAATCCCCATTGTAAAAGCCAGCCCTTTCCTGGTATATTGCATTCTGGCAGCTTTTGCAAATTAAAACACTAAGCATATGGAAATTATCTCAGATACCCTCTTCTTCCTTCTCTCCCACCACATCCATCTACCCTACAAGTTTTATCAGTTCTTGCTTTTTAGTATTTCCAACAGCTTCTCTTTCCTTTTAAATTGCCACTTCTGGCATCTTAATTTCATCCCAAACATTTCAAGCCTCATCTCTTGTATTCGTTGCCCAATTGGGATCCCTATTTTCATTCTTTACCCCATACAATCAAAGTGAAATATCTTAGTCAGAATAACTTTATATGGCATCTCTTTGCATGATTAATTCAGTTTTGAATATGGTAGTTACTTCATAAAATGTATGCTGTAATTGATTATCAATTCTAGACTCAAGAGCCTTTAATAACTACTCTATTAAGGAAAATTCCAAGCCTTTCACCTAGCATTAGATACCATCAATTATCTGGTCCCTCTTATTATTTCTAAACCTCATGTCCCATTGCTTCCTTCCTTGGAAATGCCACTCCAGTCTAATGAGTCAGTTCCATTGTTCTCCATACAAATTATCCACAATCCCTTCTCCACGACTTGTTTTCCTACACATTTTGATTGCCTCAGCCTGACTGGCACCTTTCTTCTATGGACTATGGCATTAAATAGCCACTTAATATGTGATATTTAGTATTACCAACATTTTGTTTCTCAGACTAAACTGAAATAATGAGGATGGTGAGAATTCATTTTCTGCAACCACTTCTTTATTAATTAAAAGTGAAATCTACATATATTACTTCACTTAAGAGACACAACCTTTGTGGGAAATAAGGTAGACAATTAACATTTAAAGAGCATCTAATAAGTGCCAGTTCTCTGCAGGGTGCTTTAAAGCCAGCATCACATGTCATTCTCACAGCAACACTGAGGGGATAAATACTGCAGCCATTTAACAATCAAGGAGGGTGACTTATCAAACTTAGGAAAATTTCCCCAAATCACAGGATAGCAAGTGCCAGTAACAGAATTCAACCAAGGAGTTATAGAGATAATTAAATGAAATAATGTGCGTTCTGTAATGGAATCACTCTAAATAGCTGCTAAGTAACACTAATGGGGCTGGAGAACATTTAGAGTGATGTACTTCATTTACTCTGGGGTGGTCAATGTCGAGTGTAAGCCAAAGTACCTAAAAAAAGTACCCAAAGTACCTTCTTGCTTTTTTCCCCAAAGATTGAAACCCTTAGAAGACAGTAGCAGATTTGTGGGGAGATAAAGAAATTTGTGAGGAGAGGCAGAATATATCGAGGAACAAGATGGAGAGTAGGTTTTCTCTTTCCTGCCTTCCCATCTTCCCTCACAAGAAGGAGATACCTAAGCTGGAAGGATAAGCATTGAGAAGATCAAAAACAATGATGGGAGAAATTTACGTGAATTCTGCATCTCTGAAGACCCAGGATTGGTCTTTCTGCAGCACTAGAAAAGTCCTTTAGAAAGCTATAATTCAATAATCCAAACGTTAATTCAACTTCCCCCACCAACTTGATCTTCCCACAATCTGTGGGACACACCTCGGAGTCATCTTGTTTCACATCCCACAGCCAACCAGTCAGAAAATCCTGGCTTTGCTTTCACAATCTGACTAGATTTGGCATCTCCAAATGGAGGTCCAGGCCAGAATTATTTTAGTAGCTTCTTAAGTGGCTTCCTCGCTTCTGACTTTGTCTCCCTACAATTTATTCCCAGCCTGGCAGCCAGAGTGAGCCTGTTAAAACACAAGCAGACCATACCACTCCCCTCCTCAAAACCCTCCAGCAGCTTCCACATCATTCTGAGTGAAGGCATAAGTCTGCATGATGACCTACTAGTCCCACGTGACCCCCACCCCACACTGCCTCGTCCACTCCCTCTTCTTTTTTTTAATTGACTTTATTTTTTTCTCTTTGATGTCTAGTTCTATGAGTTCCACACACACACACTTGCTGTCTGTGTCCTCTTCTGTGTGTTTCTTGCCTTCTCTTCTCATTTTTCTCCTCCAGGTTTCACTGGGATTCAATCCTAGGGACCTCTGATGTGAGAGAGAGGTACCCTGTCACTTGCGCCACCTCAGTTCCTGGTTTCTGGCATGTTGTGCCTTGACTTTCCCCTGCGTCTCTCTTTTGTTGCGTCATCATCTTGCTGTGTGGCTCTCTGCCTGGGCCCGGCTCGCCTGCTCACCTTTTTTTTTTACCAGGAGGTCCCGGGGATCGAATCCGGGTCCTCCCATAAGGTAGACAGATGCCCAACCACTTGAGCCACATCTGCTTCCCTCCACTTCCTCTTAATACCAACCCCACTCACTCACTGTCCTCCAGCCACTTTGGCCCCCACTCTATTCCTCAAACACACCTCTGGTCCTTTGCACTTGTCCTCTTTTACCTGGGGATATATATAACTAATTCTTTACTTCATCCAGGTCACTAGTTAAATGTCACTACAATATAGCTCTGTGTATATAACTTACTTAAAAGAATGACTCTTCCTCTCACTCATTGCTAAGGTGATCATATAATATCACCCTCCCTGACACACCTTTTTTTTTTTAGGAGGTACTGGGGTTTGATTCCCGGGACGACCTCGTACATGGGAAGCAGGAAATCAACCACTGAGCTACATCGGCTCCCCCAACCCGATAACACTTTTAAGAGTGAATGTAGGTGCTCTTGATACTTGTGCCAGGACAACAAGCAACAACTACATTCTAGTCACCCTATAGTTGCCCTCTATTTCCCTTAAGGCTTTTTATTTTTCTTCATGGACTGTATCACCACTTGTTACATTAAGCATTTAGTTGTTGACTTCTTGTTTCCTACCTTTGGAATGCAAGCTCTATGAGGAGGAAGGCTTCCTTTTTTCATTGCTTTATTCTTAGAGTCTCAACAATAGGCACTTAATAAATACGTGATGCAAATATTTTCGCTCATCTGATTTTGTGATAATAAGGGTAGGCTAAACATTCGCTATATTAGAAACCATGCATGTGTCCCCAGACCTAGTTTTTCTCCCTAGGTCTGGTTTTAGAATGCTGGTGATAAAACTAAGCCTGATTTACTACATGATCATCCTGTATGGGAAACGACTGTAACCCTAGGTATCTTTGGTCAACCTTAAGAGATATAGCACGGGGACAGATGTGGCTCGGGTGGTTGGGCATCCAGCTCCCATATGGAGGGACCTGGGTTTGATCCCCGGGACCTCCCAGTAAAAATTAAAAAAGGAAAAATATAGAAGGTGTGGGGGGCACCAGACCCATGCATGGGTGCACCACCAGGCCCCGCGAGCCACGTGGCAAGATGATGACATAACAGGAGAGTGACACAAGGGAGAGCCAGGATGTGACGCACTGAAAAACCAGGAACTAAGGTGGCACAGGTGGTAGGACACCTCTCTCCCACATCGGATATTCTGAGGATCGAATTCCAGTGAAGACAGGAGAAGGATGAGAAGAGAGTGCAGGAAATGGACACAGAGAGTTGCCCAGTGAATGGACACAGAAACAGCAAAAATGGGGGGTGGGGGGCGTGGGGTAAAAATGGATAAAAGTAAATAAATAAATAAATAAATAAATAAATCCTTAAAAAAATGTATAGGGGAAGAAGATATGGACTATAGTTAGTAGTGATACTTTGATGATGCTCTTTCATAATTTGTTAACAAAGGTTTCACAACAATGTAGGGTGTTTGGGAGGGGTTGTGATGTGTGGGAGCCCTGTATGATGTTATACATGTTTGTTTTGTAAGTTCGTGATGTGTACTGAACACTTATAGTTTATGTGTGTTCATGTATGAATGATATACTTCAATACATTGTTTAAATAAATAAATAAATACATGTTGAGTGAATGAATGAACTGACTTGTGTCAGTAGCAAGAACCTGGGGAGGAAGGTTTGGGAGGATAGGTGGGATAATAGATACCCTGAAAACATACTCTCATTTCTAAAACATGCTGTGGAAACAGTGGAGAGCTGATAGTTGAGGAGGCCATACTGAAAATGGGCAGATCAAAGAAGGCCACATATTCCTCGACACTTTTCCCCCAGAGAATGGAGGTAGTAGACAGCCTTTAAGATGGCCTGCAGTTATCCCCGCCTCGTGGTACCCACATTTCTGAGCAATCCACTCCCCTTGAGTGTGGGCAGGAATGCTACAGCAAAGGTAATTAGATTACATAAGATTGTAACAGACATTTTATTAGCAAGTTTCCCCCGAGCACAGAGGAGAATCTTAGAAAATAATTCAGTAGTCAATCTTTGTTAGAAACTTGAATTTTCTAACTGAGAGTAATGGTATCTATAATATCATCATTAGTTTTATTCTATAATGATATTTATATCTCATATATAATATATATAGAAATATATAAAAACTCTGTGTTTTTACTCTAAGTTTGCCACTTGAGGGAAGCAACTTGCTCCTTTTTGTATAATTAATCCCTAGAATAGGGCATAGAAAACTCTATGTCCACAAAAATGTTTGCTGCTAATAATGGTAGGCTTTGCAATCTATTGATGCTAATGAAGAGCATCACTGCCCTACTCTATGGAGAGAAAGAAGGAGGGTTAGTTATCTTTATATTAGAGACAGTGTCCCTTGGTATCTGTTCTCCCCTTTCTTCATAATAGCTGAACCTCTAAATTTTTAGCAGCATAGATGGCCATCCTGAATAACAACTATAGTTCAAAACTTCTTTTACAGCTACGTGTGGCCGTAGGACTTACCTTTAATCAATAATATTCAAGTGGAGAAGTTGGATGGCAGTTTTCACTTCCTAACTCATTACATCTTGCTACCTGAGATACAGGCATGATTGCTGGAACTCCAACCATAGTGAGATGCCAAGAGGATGCAGACCACTCACTAGGGATGATGGAGTGAAAAGAGCAAAGAAGCCTTAGTCGTTTCGCTCTGATGGATTGACATATTCCTGGTTACACACCTTTACATTTTTACATAAAAAGAAACTTCTATTTGTCTACATTTCAGGGGGGAGGTGTCTGCCCTGCACAGAGTGGAAAATATAATTGAAACTGGTACATTTCTCCTCTCTTTTCCAGAATCAAATCATCTGGTTGATGATTTAAGTCCATGAAATGTTCTCACAGTACAATTAGGCCAGTGCTGGCTTGACCAAACAACTGGGCACCATTTCCTGGCCAAGGTGACACATGAGCCTAACCATCACACTATTCTTACATCTTGGGATTTTTATTTTATATAGAATTTGTATTTTTTCATAACATACACCTACTTGTAATTTAAATAAACAAATATTCTAATAAGGCTGAAATAATTCACATTTCCAATAGCATTGCATGAAGGAACTCTACCATCCAATAACAGTTACCATTATTTTTTCTATTTTTGCCAGATTGATCAGTAAGAAATGATATCTCATTATTACTTTAATTTTTGTTTTCCTGATATCCAGAGAGTTTGAGAATCATTTATTAGTTATTTGGATTTGCTATCCTGTGAAATGCATATTTATAATCTTTGGCCATTTTTATTTTCTTTTATGTAACAATCTATAAGAATCTTTATGTATTAAAACTATTAAATCTTTTTCTCTATTTGTGTTGCACTGCTTTTCCTAAATCTATCATATGTGACTTACTCTATAAGATTTTAATATTATAAAGGAAAATATTTCTCTAGTTCTTTTATAGTTTCTGAGTTTCTTGTCATGGTCCAAATTATCCCTATATCCTAGAAAGAATGTGTCATCTCCTCTGATTTCCACTGACATTCTTTATTATTTTATTTGTTTCCATTTAAATCTTTCCTCCATCTGGATGTTCTTATTTTGATGTAAAGTAGGGTTCAACATGATTTTATTCAGAGAGAGCCAGTTATGCTATTAAATAAATAGCATTTATTAAATAAAGCATCATTTTTTCCCACTGTATTGAAAACACTACCTTTAACATATATTAAAATCTCATTTATAATCTGGGATCTATCTTTGGACTCTCAATTTGTTCCTCTGATTCATTTTCCTATTCCTACATCAATATATTATTAATTTGATTAAAATGAAAAAGGAAAATAAAATATAGCTCAAAATTTTGAGTTATTTAATAAAATCTTGAAGTTCCTTTTTCTCCTTCAGATACTCTTATTATTCCCATTGTTAGGTCTCTGGATCTAGCTTCAAATTCTCTTACCTTTTCCCTCACTATTTCTATCTCTTTGTATTTTTTCAGGCTACAAATGTATGGCTCAGTAGTGATGGTCCTCGTCTTCATGGATCATTTATTTGAGTCTGAAAATCACTTAATTTTAGTTCCAGAAAATCTGATTTGTGCTTTTCATATCTGCTTCTAACTGATCTTTTTTTTTTTTTTTTTTCGCCCCAGTTCTAGTTTAGCTGTGCTCATCATGTCGATTTGTTTTTCTGGTCTCTGGTCTCTGGATCCCTCAGAAACAGAACATTTGTGAGGCCACTGGGGTTAGACCCAGAGGTGGCATTGGTCCCCCTGCTTCTGGGAAGGTGCAATGGTATCCAGCAGGTCATCTGGCTCTTTCTGAGGCACTGGGTGGAATTCTTTTTGCTCCCCAGATCCTCAGCTGAAGAGGCTCATGCCCCATACTTCACATTAGCAGGAACTCAGTCTTCCTTTCAGGTCATGCTTGGTTTCACAGGGGCCAGAGTGAACACCACATTCCTGGAAGCTATTGTCATGTTTCCTCCCAAGATTTCTGTGTCCAAATTCTCACCCTGATTCAGACCCATTACCTTCTGCTCCTCACCGTAGTGCTCTCGGATGAAAGTCTCCAGCTCTTGTTCAAACCAAAGGGGAGAAAATATCAGATTCTTCTTCGAGACTCCTATTAATTTGGCAGACCCAGGAGCCATCCTCTCCCCCAAGATCTGCCGTTGTGCTACATGCAGATGAGTGGATTCATTGGTGATGAAAGTAGCGAAGAGTTAAAGGCCCATTTAATCCCTGATCTTCCCTAAATCCTAACTAGTAGTTCAGGTTTAGATAGTTGAATATAAAGTGCCTACAGACATCTAACTGGATTATTTTGAGTAGGCAATCAGATATACAGGGACTAGGTGAGAAGTCTGACATGAAGATATAAGTTTGAAAGAATACATGATCATCAAAGTCATGGGTTTATCTAAGGAGACAGAATGTCATGAGAAAAGAAGAGTACCCAGGATTTGGCCTTGAGGAACTCCAATGCTGAAAGATCTGATAGAAGACAGTCATTTGATATAGAATGCCAGAGTAGGAGGAAAAGGGACAGAATGAAGAGTCACACTAGCCATGAAGAACAGTGTCAAATGCTGTTGAGAGATCACGTACGGGAGTATGAAAAAATTGTGCATCAGATCCAGTCACACAGTGAATATGGGAGACCTGACCAACAGCTGTTCCCAAGAACCTGAAAGGGTGAGAGGAGACAATAAAGTAGACAGCTACAAGGATTCCCTTTTACTGAAATTCATGACTGAGATTAGCTTGTGTTTAGAGTCTACACAGGCCTCACAAGCCAGGGAAGACATAAATGGGCTATTGAAACTTGAGCCAGGAGTTTGGCATCTCATTCATCCCTTTTACCCTCCAGTTGCTCACACATTTACTACCTCAAACATTGACCCAATGTTGTTCACCAGTCCTGTCCAACATGTTTCTGAGTTGGTAACTTTGGATAGAATGTTTGGGGTATATTTTCATTCTTAAAATGTGATTTAAATACTTGGCAATCTTTAGACAGATAAAGTAGGCAATTTTGAGGGGTTTGTTTTTTCTAATTTTCTCCCATTAAGCTCTTTTATTTCCTCATCTAAATAAATGTCTTTGTGTTTATGGCTGAGGCGATGATTCACTTCTCCAGCAGAGCGGGTGTGGAAAGATTTTACATTGTTTTTCTTTACACAGCTCTAAAACAACCAACAGATTTCAGGCAGTTTATGGAAACAATTAGTCAACACAAAGAGAAAATCATCAAATTAGTCGTGTTCAGTGTCATGGAAGTCATTTGAATAAACGAATAATCAGTCAGAATAATTCAAGGAGATGATGCTGGTTACTCCATAAGGATAATTCTCAGATACCCAAATAAAATAAACAACAATATATTGACACATTTATTTGGAAGTTAATGAGTCTACCAGCTTTACTCTAATGTCTCCTTTTCCATTGAAATGAAAATATGCAATGCTCTGTGGGTGTTAAGTTTATTTTTACTGAAGTTTCTGGCAGAATTTATATTTACTTTAAAATAATAAGAGGCCCAAGTCTTTACTTCTTGTGCCTCCATGTGAGCCTATCAACAATGTTGGCAAGTAGCAAAACAGAGAGAGAAAGGAAATTTTTCACAGGCAGGAAAAGCCTTTTGGTGCTAGTGACTACATGTTCATGAATAATGATAGACCAGCACCATCACTTTTTCAAACCCATGTCAACATAATGGCACTAATAATGGTAATAGTGGGAGAAGGGAGATGATTATGTTGTTGCAGAGGCTTGCCTGGAGATCAGACCAGGAAAGGTGGAAACCAGCTTTTCAAGAAGATATCCTTGAATCAGCACCAGTCCAGGGGGGTAACAAGTGCAAGTAGCTAAACTGTAAGCCATCTGTCAGAGCAGCCGGATCCCATCTGAACCACTGGAGGAGCTGGTGATTTTCCTGCATGTATGTCACCAAGACTTACTTTGATTTATGATACGGGGATAATACTCACCTTACATATTGTGCAGATTAAATAAGATGATATATTTAAAGGCACTTTTTTAAACTTTATAATTCTACTCGTTGAGATTTTCTGGTGCTTGGTTTAATCCTGCTTTAACCATTCATTCATTTTTATCATTCATCCACTAACCCATCTGTATTAGTCAGCCAAAGGGGTGCTAATGTGAAATACCAAAAATGGGTTGGTCTTTATAAAGGATATTGATTTGGGGTAGAAGTCCACAGATACCAGGCCATAAAGCGTTAAGTTTCTTCTCTCACCAAAGTCCATTGCCATGTGTTGGAGCAAGACAGCTGCTGATGTTTGCCAGGGTTCAGGCTTCTCGGGTTCCTCTCTTCCCGGGCTTAGCTCCTCTGGTTCCTCCACAAGGTCAGCTGTAGACTATCAGTTGAATGGCTCACTTCTCTTCTCCTGGGGCCTTCTCTCCAACTTAAAAACTCCAAAATCAAAACTGCTTCTCAAAACCTGCTGCAACTCTGTTCTTCGTGATGCCTTTTACATTTTCTTCCCCCACCTACCAAGGGGGGCCTCAACACCCTACTGATGTGGCCCAGTCAATGCCCTAATCATAACTTAATCATGCCCAGATTAACAGATCAGTTTACAAGCATGATCCAATTATATTTTTGAAATTCATAATTACATCAAATTGCCCAATGGCTACACCATCCATCCAAATAACATACAAATATTTACTGAGCATAATATATGAAATATATTGTGAAGCAATGCATAAATGTGAGAAGCACTTTTCATAGGTGCATATCATGGAGAAGACAATTGTATATGTCTTCTCTACCACCACCATAACCCATCTCCTAGTTCTCAGGATAATGATAATGATGATGATGATGATGAATGTATTTATTGCCAAATCAGAGTTGTCACAATGTTGGTTCTATTTATCAAATTAAAATTGTTGAATTTTACATACCATGAGGATGTGATAAATATCTAGAAGTACTAGCTTATGAATGGATGTCAAAATTTTATCACTCCTCTAGGGCCCTGGAACTAATTAGTAGATGTAAAAGTATCCAATTGACAAGATAATAACTGGCTTAATTTTGATATGCCTAAGTTTTTCCGTTTTATAGCTGTACTGCCTGAAGAAAACTTTATACTAGAAGATATTCCTTTCTAGTGAACTTATACTTCTGTTTTCCCAAAAGATGCTTGAAAAATATGGAATGCAAGCAAAGAGAGATGGATTGGCTTGGTGACTATTTGGAAATCCTGATACATCATTCTGTGGATACTTGAGAGTGCTCATGAGTCTTAGACTCAGTGTTTCTGACACATGGACATTATTGGATAAACACTAAAAATCCTTTTTTCTTAGAAAACATGATTTCTAGGTCCCATGCTGCACATATCCCTTCTGATAACATATTCTTTATTTAGACATTTATAATTTACTTGGCTAAGTTTTAGCTTAGCTCATTAAGATCATATTCTGATCTTGGCTTCTTGCAGATATATCAGGAGCCTATAACCTATTCTCCCTGATCTGTCTTGGAGGTTTGCAGATGTCTTTGACCACACATTTACAACCTCCTGAGTTACTACTATGACTTCATGATTGTGCCATTTAGTAGTCTGAAACAAAGACAAAATTGTACTCAGCTTTGGCCCACCAATGAGAATATTAAGATGTTTTTGTTACCAGGGAAGAAAAATCCAGCTCCAACTGGTTTAAACGGTAGAGGAAACTTCGGGTTGACTTGCTTGTCATCAATCCCATGGGCTGGTATCAAAGCCAACTTCCTTGTCAGTTCTTGGTCTTTACAACTTTAGGCTAATTTGCCTCCTGAGCAGCATATCCTTATGCTCTGCCCATCACATGGCCCATGGTTTTATGGCTGCTACCATCTTCGTGGACTGTGTGTCAAGGCAATTTGAAAAACAAATGCCTTTGCTGTTAGAGATACTAATAATGTATTCCTTATATTTTGGTTACCCCATAACTGTGTTTTCAGATGGAGCATGACTCTTTCCTTTGTGTGTTAGAAAATATTTAGCAAGAAAAGCTTTGGGATAAGCCCTGTCTCACTCTTATTTCCTCCTAAATCCCCCCAGCCCCCTGCCTCTATTGTCCCCAACTGTAAATATATAGAGAGAGTGCTACATTTTTGTCCCTGCAGGATTCCAGATTAGTGGATTCTGAAAACATGTCTCCTTAACTCCTTTTTTTCTCTTACATGCCATATCTAATCCATAAGGAGATCCTGTAAGCTTTATCTTAAAAATACATCAAAAATTGAACCCTACTTTACTCTGTACATAAAAATTAACTCAAAATGGATCAAGAATCTAATTATAAGTGCTAAAAATATAAAAATCTTAGAAGATAATATAGGGCCAAATCTTCATAACCCTGGATTTGACAATGGATTCTTAGATATGACACCAAAACAGCAACTTCTGCTGTAACCAGAGAGACAGTAAATACTTTTTACTCCAT
Organism: Cabassous unicinctus; assembly: GCA_029593785.1. Lineage (NCBI taxonomy): Eukaryota > Metazoa > Chordata > Mammalia > Cingulata > Chlamyphoridae > Cabassous > Cabassous unicinctus. Next base: position 525 of record JAQZBX010011682.1, on the reverse strand, counting down.
CAAAATTAAAGTATTTATGCATCAAGACATTAAAAGGAAAATGGTTGCAAATCATATATATGATAAAAGCTTACTATCCAGAATATTTATAATATATAAATATATGTAAAGAACTCCTACAACTCAACAACAAAAAGACAACCCAATTAAAAAATGAGCAAAGAACTTGAAAAGACATTTTTCTGAAGAAGAGATGCAAACAGCCAATGAGTACATGAGAAGATGCTCAACATTATTAGGCATTAGGTAAATGAAAATCAAAACCACAATGAGGGAAGCAGATGCAGCTCAAGTGATTGGGCTCCTGCCTACAACATGGGCTGTCCCTGGTTTGGTCCTAGTGCCTCCTAAAGAAGGCAGTGAGCTGATGCAACAGGCAGGCATGGCAAGAGACACAGGGAAGAAAACATAATGAGAGATACAAAAAAGTAGGGAGTGGATGTTCCCGGTGCCTCCTAAAGAAGACAGCAAGCTAGCATGATGGGCAGGTGCAGCAAGTTGACAAAACAAGATAACACAACGAGA
>JAQZBX010011681.1:0-42329 GCA_029593785.1 Cabassous unicinctus | reverse complement strand
TTTGCTGATCTCTGATCTGTGATTTTGCTCTTATTTCTTTCCTTTTGTCAATGTGAGAAGGTGTTCCTTGTCCCTTTTGATAGGAGGACACTGCCAACTTAATGATTAAGTCCATGGTCACATTCAACCAGGAGATGTGATGAATATGGTGAAAAAAGATGCTGGGCTCTGAGGCAGGCAACCCAGGGCCCCCCACCAAGCCTCCCTTGATACCAGCTTTGTAACCTCAAGTTGGTCTCTTAACCTCTCTGAGCCCCAGTTTCCTTTGCCTTTTTATGAAATGAAAGTAATTACACTTGCCTTTTCTATCTGACATGACTATTCTATAGCCCAAAGAATTAAGATAAACAAGAGTTCTTGATGAACAGTAAAGCATTATGTGAATGTACGACTTTGGGATTGGTGTTACTGCTTCAACAACTAAGGCTCTGCTTGTTAACTGTGATTGTTGTTGATATTATAGGATTTTGTCTCTTATATTTCAGCAGGAAAAACAGAAGCAGAATTTGGCCTGTGCAAGGAATAAGTAATCTCATTTCTCAGTGTTCTTAGACTCTGATGTTGACTGCATATTCCTGAGACTCTCCAAATTTTTTATAGAACAGTTGTAGGTTCACAAAAATTCATGCAGAAAGTTCCCCGATCCCCTCCCACCCTCACATGCAGTTTTCCCTATTATTAACACTTTGCCTTAGAGTGGTACCTTTGTTGCAATTGATGAAACAATATTATTATTACACTATTAACTACACTCCATAGTTTACATTAGGGTTCATTGTGTTCTACAATTTCTACAGGTTTTAAATTTTTTATTCTGGAAACACATATACAACCTGAAGTTTCCATTGTAACCACTTTCAAATATACAAACCACTGGTGTTAATTACATTCACAATGGTGTGCTACCATCACCACCATCCACTGCCAAAATTTTCCATCACCCCAAATGGAGACTCTCACTTTTGGGGCTGTTTCTCCCAGTGCACCCTGAAGTTTGGCCTCGTGAAATGGTCTGTGCACTGTGCACTGTGACACTGCTCAAAAAGCCCCATCCTCCTCTGTGTCTGGTCCTGGCTAACCTGAAGTGCTACCTCAATCAGAATCCTCATCGGGGCCCTCAACACAGCCTTCCCCAGGCCCCATCTTATTCTAGAAAGGATATCCTGTTCTCCAAAATGTGTAAATGTTTTAAGGAAAAGGGTCAAGGCAAAGGGTGGAGGTTGCAGATCTGCCAGACAGAATGTCTTCTGAATGGGGTGGATCTCGCTGATATTCTTCATTGCCACGCAAGGGGAGAAGATTCTGATATGAAATAAGGGGAGGGTCTAGAGAGGTTGCCCTGACAAATGACATCATAGAACTTTATTTTGTCCTACAATGTTCCATTTGTATAGCCTGTTATATTTTCAAAGCATTTTCAAGCTCACTGGCTTTTTGATCCTCATAACAAATCTTTGAAGTACATGGAACCAACATTCTAATCCCCATTAGACCTTGAGGAAGGTGAGGCACAGAGAGGCTAATTTACCTGTGTTAGCATCGTGCAGTTGCTTAGCAAACCCCACCCCATTTGCAACCCCAAAGTGCTATAGGCCCGGGCCATGGACCACCTCCCAGCTATTTACAATATTCCTGTTTTTGAGGTTAAGGGCACATTTATATATGGTTATGTCAAACTAGTTTGAGTATGTCAGCTAGTCTTATCTTTCCTTCCCAGAATGCATTTGTAGAGCAGGTATTTTGAGCCAGAGAGTCTATCACGTAATTCCAGCTGCTTGTATTCTGGTCACACCTACATTATGTAAATATGTATACACAGAGTGTTTGCTTATTTATTCAGTGTGCAGTGGGTAGACCCAGGGCATTGCTGACTGCCAGGGTGCACCTCTCAGCCTAAATGCCTTCTGCAGCCCTCATTGCTCACCTGGTGAAGTGTGAACTCTTCAGGTTGGCATTTTAGATGCTCCCTAATCTGGTTCCAGCCTGCCTGCCCATCTCCCCTTCCATCTCAGAGGAAGGTGCCTCTCTCTTCTTTACCCAGCCTCACTCCTCCAGCCTGTCTCCTGCCTCATCTAGGAGTTTGATCTACCATTTACCTCCACTTTCTCTTGTATCTTCAAAGATACAAGATAATTCCCTATTAACCTGTCACCATGCATGTGTTTTCCTTACTCTGAAAGCAGTTTCTTGATCCTAACTCTCCCTCCTGCTGTTGTTTCTCCCTGGTTCTTCATTTACTTACAGTGTCTACTGGCATATCTTAACTGGGGTTCTGGGAGATAATTAAGCTCTCATGTCCTCAGGCAGGGGCAAACTGACCCAAGGGCCAAATCTGGCCCACCACCTGTTTTTTAGTGAAGCTCTTCCTGCACCCATGGGTTCATCCCAGTCTCTTCTTTTAGGGGGATTCAAACTAAGACACTGACCGGTTTCTTAAAGCTTCTTCCCATACTTCTTCAGTGGCTTCACAAGCTTTCCCAATATAGTTCTGAGCATGTTCTAAAGTCCTGCCCCTGTTGGGTTCAGTACTAGTTTATCTTCCCAGTATTCTCTCTCTTTACTTGCCCTTACCCTTTGTTTCAGTCCAAATGAGTTCTGTAAGGGAAAGCTGTCTTGTTCATCTTTGTTTCTCCATTATTTTGCTCAATATACAGCGTATGAGGGAAATGAAATCTAAGTATAATTTTAGTAAATGAATGCATTAATTTCTCATTTCTCTCCAGTAAATTTACCAAATGCCATATCTCCACTATTGTATGGTACATTTTACTTTCTACTTTGAATTTATTTATTTACAAGTCTTAACTGCTAAAATGCAAATTCCTTGAGGGAAGCGATCTTGCTTTTTACATTTCTTGATATTCCCCCACAAATCTTATGGGCAGACAGTGTTGGTTGAATGATTGAGAGAATCTCTAACTATTTTTCTAAGGATTCTGGAGTCTTTCAAATTTTTTTGTTTTGTTTTCCCTATTCTCTGTTCTCCACATATGTCCCGTGTTTTCCGTGCCCCATGAATTGAACTGTTTATTCTTCCCTTGCTTTACATAGATACTTTTTACAGTGTTTAGGACTTTATCGGAAATTGTAGCGATCCTTCAAAACCCAGCTTAAATAACTTTTCTCATAAAGCATTTTGCAGTCCACCTCCTTGCCTCCCCCTTCACTTCCTGTCTGTTATAATGCATTTGTATTATTCTGCTGTAGGCAGCAGTTTTATTCTAGCTGGTGACTTTGTCATTGTATCTAGTATCTTGATCAGTGTCCTATAATCAATCAGTATCTTTGGGAATGAATTAATGTGAATAGGTAAAATTATGCCATCATGCTTTTGTGTTCACACTATCTTCACTGATGCCCGTGACCCATCTGTATGTGAATTTCCTTGAATTTCATTTTGGTAATGGAAGAAATATCAAGCAAAAGGAAAGATGTATATTTAGAGCCAGTCAGCATGATCTACTATGTTTGAGCATGAATATTGGAACATAACTTATAAGAATGCCATTTCAATTATTTGTAAAATATTTAAATAGTATAATCCAATTTACATTCTATCATTTCCAACAGCTGTAAAATTTACTTTACACCAAAGTTAACTCAATCACTTTAATTCAGTCTGGAAAAACAGTACAAATGAAAGCTTAATTTGTATTTAATCTCCCCTTTTGTTTCTACATTATTGCCTGCGAATCATTCCTTTTAGTGATTGAGATTTAAACCAGAGAGAGGAAAAAAGCTTGATGAAATATTTGAGAAGAATATAACCCATAATGAAAAGTTTGGAGTAAATGTTTAAAATGTTCAATTGGCTTTGTTCTTTGGGGTTTTTAATTCACGGCACCGTCTTTGTTATAAACCCGAGGTATGAGATATATGGGTTACTTTGTCAGAATCACAGGACTATGACTCTCAGGCATTTGAAACCAGGTAATTCATTTGGAGCAGGTTATGTTTAAATCCTGTATATGAAGATTGGCAGAGAATACAAATGTGAGTAATTATTATTTAGTGTGTTGATCATGCTCATATATTTCCAAATGGCTTTATGATCATTTTGGTTAGTTTTTCTCTCTAAGCTTTGGCAGTCTTCCAGCTAATATCATCAGCAGGGAGTAGCAGCAAGGAGAGGTGGCAGAGTTGTGACTAACTACGACTATTCTGTCCCAGTGTAACATCAGATCTGATGTGGGGTTGGGAGGAGGGAGATTCCAGGAAGGTGAAGAATGGCCAAGTTTCCTTTCGATTTGACCTTTGGAAAAAAATAAATCCCCCTTTCCACGCCCTTTCGCGCATGACTTCCCAGTGTCTCATGACAAAGTCAGAGTCAATTGCAGCTACCAGGCTTTGAGGGCTTCTGACACTTTTGGCACTTTGCTAGGCACTTAGTAAGCACCGGCCTTTTTAATCAATACATCAGTGGTTCTCCATCCTTAAAGTGTATTAGAATCAGCTGGGCCCCATCTCCAGCAGTTCTGATTCAGTAGGTCTGGGGTGTAGTCTGTCAAATTCCCCAATGGTGATGATGCTGGGCCACCAACCACTCTAGCATCACTGCCCTACAGCAGCCATAGGAGGTGCAGGGATTGTTGTCTGTCTTACAGATGAAGAGAGCGGTGTCTTGACCAGGGTAACTAGTTTGCCCAGGTCTGGGTCTGGGTCTTTGGGACTATCCAGTTCATGTTCTTCACCACAATAGCCTTCCATTGTGGAACTCCTTACCTTCTGCAGACGGATCCTTTATCCTCGCCAAGGGTGGAACCTTTCAAAAGGTAAATGGACTTTATCATTATTGCTTTTCTGATTCTCTTCTGGTAAAATAGTTCTGTGCAATGTCTTGGCCTCATGCATAGGCAGAGGGGGGCATCTGCCTTCTTGATGTGATTTAAGGAACTTCAGAGCACCCCCCTGAAATAAAATATTTCCCTCACCAGGCTTGACAGCACCTCTCAGATTCCTACCAAAAGAGTCACCCCCTTATGGTAAGCTTCTGTCCCCAGGTGGTTTCCTAGTGAGTGTGTGAGCACCTGGAAGGTGAGAACACATCCTATTTACACTTATATTTCCCATACCTAGTGTGGTCCTTGCTCATGCTAAATGGTCTGTGAGTTGAGAAGGATAAATGGGTGAATGAATTATGTTGCTTGGAGGGGAAACATAGATCTATTAACAGGGTTTAGATGAGTCCAGCTAACTAAGCTTAGAGGGTAGCATTCTAAGGGATTAACAAATGGGATATATACATTTTGAACATTTGAAGTTTGTCTAAGAAAATGCCACTTCCCTTAGTAAAAATGAAACTCAGAACCTTCCAAGATTCTTGCTCGGAGGAGAATCTCTTGGATGGGTGGGACTGATGCTCCAGCTGCCCTGATTTTCCTGGGATTGCTGCTGCCACGCTGGTCCCAGGGGTAAGCTGTTTTCTCTTTGACGTTCTTCCTTATCCCAAATGAGCCAGACTGGGAGAGTTCTCAGGGATAACACAGGGATAGCAAGAGGGTACAAGGCATTCGATCAGTCTGGCGTGCAGAGCCCAGGGTTCTGATTCTGTCTTGGCCAGCTACCTCTCTGGGCTCTGGGGCTATCAGGGCTAAGTCTGCCTGGGCCCTCCTGGGTAGCTGCTGCCCTGTTTCATGGATGCATCTCTTAATTCATTGCCCCAGAAGTACCCCCTCCCCCTGAATATTTGGCACCTTCCAGATCCAGACCAAGAGAGATATTTCTCTCACACTTACCTAGGTCTGCTCTTTTGGATATTATTTCTCATCTGGAGAAACACCTGTTCCCCAGGTGACTGCTAACAGGTCACCCCACTCTTCAGGTGAGCCCTCAGATCTCCTGCCCACAGGGGTGTAACCTTATCACCAACACTTAATGTCCCAAAGCAGTAGCAACAGAAGTCTCATAACTTGAGTGATGCAAGGAGACCGTGGGGTTTGGAGGGGGGTTGGCATTTTCCCACAGGGGACAATGGAGTCCAGTAAAAGGGCCCCAGGGAGAGGCCCCAGGAAAGGGATGGAGCTCCTGAACATCCACCAGGCTACTGCAGAATTTCATTTCCGTTAGCCTTGCTTGCACGCACCTTGGTCCTTGGAGACGCCTCCCTCACGCCACCCAGTTCCCACCACACCGTGAGGGTAGGCCCACTTTAATTATCAGCTGCCCTGAGCACAGGGGTGCCGCATCACGATGGTCCTTAGTGCCGCTGACTCTAAACCACACAGTTGTGCTGATGGAAAATGCTGCGGAGGTCCCTACAGATGCCAGTGCGTGTTGCTGCACTGATGTGCCCACGTGTGCTTCCAGCCCAGTCGAAAGTCTGGGGAAGAAGTTGGGGAGGAGGTCGAGGGGAACGCGGGACCCGCTGCTCTTTGTTGGTTGGATGAAGTATGTCTTCATAGCAGTATGTGGGCTTTGGGTGCCTTGATGTCCTTAAGGTGCCGCTGGGGTCGGGCTTTTGGGGGGAGGGGTTTTCTGATCATTTCCCTGTTTGGTGCTTCTCAACTCTGAATATACCTTTCTGTACCCACATGCCATGTTGATTTACTTTTTCCATTTCTTGGAATGATGTAAAATGTCTGGTTTACTGAGAACATGGGACTGTATTTTCTGTTTTTCCCTTACTGATTGTCAGAAAGTTACTTAAGCAAACAACTTGTTTGCCATTCATCCTTATAATTTCCCGTTATGATTAGCTTCCTCGACACATGTGATTTCAAAGAGAAATATAAAATTTCTGTGGAGCTAGCAATATTCCCTTAGATTTATGCAGTAGGTATAATAGTTGAGCTAATTTTAAAATGTTTTTTAATCATTGCTGTTTATCGCTCCAGTCCCTTTGTTGGCACGTCATCAGTGTCCAATGAATAGTATTTATTTCCACCTCTCATTGTTCAAACCCAATGTATGGAAACAGTGTTTATGCCAGCAGCTGTTACAAATCTGGGTCTGTGGATTAATGTCAGCTTCTGAATGTATAGTGCTTTAGTTAATTCCATCCAAGGACAGATGATATCATCTAGGAAGAAGGAATATATTAGGAACTGTCAGCCAGAATGTAGTAAAAGGAGGTGATATGTTATAAGGAGTAGTAAAAGGTCATTCAAAGAAGAGATATTGCTAATAACTCAATTAAAATTTTCACACTGGCATTTTACAAATTTCTGTGTAAGCCCTAAAACATTTTCAAAGCTAGCTAAATTCATACCCTAGATTGGAAAAACGGGGGTCAAATAGGATTCGCACAATTCCTTTGTGAGATGAACAAATTGGGATAGTCTCTTTTTCCAGGAAGGTCCCGCCAACTAATTCCTTGGAACTGCTCTGATGGGGCGTGGGGGTGGGGAAAGGATTTTATAAGTACATCCTTTCACTGGGGATTTCCCCCTTTCCTCTGCTAGGTGATTTTGGCCTTGAACGTTCAGGCAGCTAGTGTTTGCCACGCTGGTGCTTCATTGTAATTATTCATTGTAATTGTCGATTGTGTTTTGCTGCTTGGAAAACAAAAGGATCTATCTTCTTCCTGGGAGCCAAGAGGCAAAACAAAGGTGAGGATAACCGCCACTGTTTGTTCCACGTGATGGGTTGTGGCCTCCGTGGCTGCACAGTCAGGCAACCAATACAGAAAATGGGAATGGTTGGCTTTATAAGTCATCTGACCCATCCCCCTGCTGTCAGGTTTTGAAGGAATGATGCCTTCTGGAAGATGCTCGGGCCTGGAGTCTGAGTGGCCTCTCTTGGTAGCTCTTTCTGGTGTTCATTTACTGTTATGGTCACTAAATTCTCCTTCCTGTCCAAGGAATGGAAGCATATTTCTTTTCTTGGCATTTCTTCCATAGTCACGGGGAAGAAGTCGTCAGCATTTAATTAATGAATGACTTGAGCTGCCTGCTGTGTGCTTGGTGCCAAGGATTTGGTGGGAAGGAAAAGTAGACATGGCTGCTGCCCTCATGGAGCTTACAGTCTAGTGGGGTTTGGTGACTGTTAAGTAATCACAAGGCAGTCATTCCCACGAACACGTGCAAATCACAATGAGGACGAGGGCTGAGGAGGAAAAATGTTTGCGGCTACGGTAGAACTTAATTTGCCTTGGTCAAGGAGGTTAGCAAAGGCTTTCTTGATTAGGTGATGTCTCACCTGGGGGTTGAAGCATGAGGACCTAATTAGGAAAGAGGTGAGGGACAAGCATCACAGTCAAAGGGAATGGCATGTGCAAAGATTCTCAGCTGGATGGAATGCTGACTACAAGGAACTCCAAAGAGAATGGCAGGGAGAGAGCTGAGCCTGGAGAGGTGGGCGAGGGGTCAGTCAACCTAAGCCCGTATAGGCTACGAATATAGAGTTTTATTTTTTTAAATGTCTAATAATTGTGGAGATTGCATTTAAACCACACCAATCCCAGGCCTCCTCTTTTCACGGCCATATAATCCTAATTCCTTTTCCTCTTAACCTGCGGGGACCTGACACAGTCAGCTAAGGATCTCAAAGATTCCTTATTCGAGGGAGATTGACATAGACCTGAGAGTGCCTAAAAGTTTGCTATGGGCGTCTCAAGGTGGAGTGTTCTAAATAGAGTCAGATATTCTTTGTGACTTGCATGAAGAGCGAGCCGAATGCCTTTGCTATGTACTGTGTATATAAGAGGCACTTAATAAATGCTTGCTGATGAGTCAGAGGTGACATCCAGCTCTCAGAAATGCAAAAGCAAGTTCAGTCTTTTCTAGTCATCTGAACGTTGTTAACCAAGAGGGCCTGGGGAGGAAAGGTGAACATGGCTCCATCTGCTTTGCATCCTGTATGAGGGTTTGGGCCACCTGATACCAGCTCCACCATGACACATTTGTCTTATTAAGTGCAAGCCAATTCCTCTGCCTGCTTCCAGGCTCCTCCTGATGGTGGCTGTGGAGGACAGGGACCTGCAGTGAAAGCCCAGTTATTATGGCCTGTAAAGGGAGGTGGTGGCTGCTGGGGAATGCTCAAATGAAGACAAATGCATTGTTAAGTTTTTATGGACCAAGGCTGCTCTTTCATTAAGTGTAATTTACATAACATAACTAATGCTCAAGGCCAAACAGTCCTTGTGGCCCAATGACAGCCCCTGACAACCCGTGGATGGCGAGACCTTGTGTGGAATTCCTCAGGTCAGAGAACCTGCTCCTTCTGCCTGCTGATTCAGCACGTTGGTTGCTCCAGCACCTCTCTCTCTCGGTGACCTTTCGAGCTAAATGCTGGTGACGTCCTAGCTACCCGTTCTCATCTGTAGCACACCAGCCAGGCACCCCCCGGGCAGAGCTCAGGGTACCATGTTATGTCCTTTTTTTTTTTTTTTTTTTTTCCATTGGGCTTGGCTTCCTGGTCTGAATCCTCCTCGACAAGACCTGGCTGGGGATTTTCCTAGGTTTACCTTGGCCTCGTGGGAGGTTCCCGGTTCTCCCCTGGGGTTGAGCTGAGCAGGTCCTGAGTTAAGATATCGGAGAGCGACAGGTAGACCATGCTCCTTAGCAGCGTGCCTAGGAGGTGAGGGTGTCTGGACGGCAACCCTGGTGTGCCGAACAGTGGCCTTTGTCCGCACCTATCTTCATTAAATGTTAGTGCTACCAGCGACGCTCCGAGGTCGGGCTTCTCCACCTCATGCGGCAAAGCAATTATCATTTCCTCTCATTGCAGAGGTGAGTGTCGGTATCACATGATGGATTTTTGCTGGTAATCAGGACTTTCTGCCCATTGGTCTTCAGGACATACTTCTGTGTTGACATTTACAAGGTATGTGTCAGGAAGAGCCGAGGTACAGAGTGAGAAAATGAAAGGGGGAGGAAGGGGAGCGAATCATTATATTCAATTTAATGATGGCAATTTCCCTACATTTACAACTTCCAGAAGTCAGAGACAATAGATATGTGTCTTCTGCTTGCATGTACAGTAAAGGAGATGACACGAGGAGATTCTGTTAGCGGGGATGGTGATACATTACCTTAATGATTTCATTGCTTGCCAAATAAAAGAAAAATTCTCGCTGCAGTTCAGAGTCCTCTCCTCATCAGGCCATTCATTGGAAGGCATTTGTTAAATCGGAGGCATGAGGAGGAATTCTGACCTCCTTTAGGCTGCTTTGTGGACATTCATGTTTTTCTTTGCTACCTTGACAGTCTGGCTCTTCTCAGGCTGTAGTACATACATGGGCATTTGTACATCTAATATTGAAGCTCATTAATGGGTTTTAGAGCTCCTAGATTTGGGTAGGTGGGGTTGAATTATTGAAAACTTTCATAGTAGAGTCTATTGAAAGCTCTCCCATATTATGCTAGTGATTGGAAGGACAGAGGTGTGTTTGTGTGTGTGTGTTTGTGTGTGTGTGTTTGTGTGTGTGTGTGTGTGTGTGTGTGTGTGTGTAGGGGTCTTAGGTGAATTGTGGGTAAACCCCCAGTACTGCACTTGGGGCTTTAAGCTGACATGGGATCCTGTGGTGTAGGTAGGATCCAAGGTCCATTTTCTCAAGGATACTGGAGGCCAGATAACCCGAATTGTAGAAGAGAAGGAGTCCAAGGTTTCACTGGGAGAATGGCAGCAGGACCCAAGTCCTGTGGTCCAGGTAAGGCAGGTAGAGAACCAAGAAAATGATTAGAAGCTGGTTGGATTTGGAGCCAACTTGGATGAGGCCATGGATAGGCTTGTAGCCTTAGACCTGGAACCAGGAGTGTTGGAAGCTTCTGGATTCCGTTTTTATCTGAACCTGACCATGCCTGTTTAAAGGCACTGATACAGGGCTAGACAAGTAACTATATGGTTGTCATCCATTTACTCTGTGCATTCTGTTTTTTCTAGTTGGTTATCTAGATTTCCAAACAAATGTTTGCACAGGAGAGCTGAAGAGCTGAAAGAGACCTTTAAGGTCATGGAAGTCATCAACATTTTTTTCCAGGTCAGAAGACTGAGGCCTGGAGCGGAGAGTAGGCCCACCCAATGCCTCTCAGGGCATCTCTGTGCATCCTGGTCCTGTTTTCTTGCCACCCTGTCCTGTTGCTTTCCAGTTACTTGAGTAAATCTGCTCTGCTGAAGCTGGGTTCTTTGCACACCTGGGGGTGGTGGGGGGGTTGGCCTTCCCAAAGGTGGTGGCCACCTCTAGAGCTGGACCTAGTAAGCCTGTTCTTGACATGATCTACATAGATCTTATTTTCACCTACTAGTCGAAACTTTGGGCTAGTAACTTCACCTTTCCTGGGCTCCGTTTTTCCATCAGTAAAATGTCACGGATCTCTGTGGACTATGCCATTTCAAGCACGGTATGTTCTGTAACTAATGCTGTGTATCCAAGTGAGTAAGCCCTGTTAGCAGCTTTTGGTATAGGCATCCATGTGATTGGAGTCAACCTTGGAGAACCTATGGAAATAGAAAGGACAGTGATACTTTGGTTCTTCACCCACCTGAGAGATCACATGAAAAAGTACCCTAAGCTGTCATCCCCTTGAGGTCAGGCACCATAGCTCATTCATTTTTATAGATCCAGAGCCCATAGGATTGTCTGGCAAATATTGGGTATTTAATAAATTGGGACTGATTGAGTATGTTAGAGGACTTCGGATTTCAAGACACACTCTCTCTGCACTTTAGGAACTTAACATAGACATTGTATAACATGTGCCTAGGACATACCTCCTCAAAAGAAACTCGCTGAACTCCATTGGAGCAGCAACCAAGTCTGTCTTTTTCATCACTGGATACCAAGTGCCCTGAACATTACCAGGCCCAGAGATGCTGCTCAATAAATGTGTGTTAAATAAATGACTGAATAGAACTCTGACTTGAGGTAACAGTAGTTGGACTTTCCAGAGTCAACTGGGAAATAGGAAAAGACAATAGATCTGGAATGGGGAGAAGAAACTAAGAAACTTGGTGGTAAAAATTTTCATTGTATTTTCCTTCCACCCCTGAGCTGTGGTTTAAATCTCTTCCTCATAACAGAAAGTGACGACAAGAAGACCTTGTTTGTTGACCCTGGTCTACAAATGGTTACCAGTCGATGACTAGATAAGTACAGAAATGGCATGTATGCATTTAGAAACTTTTATATGAATTAGATGCTGTGTAACGTCCAATCATGTGATCTCTGGATTTGTCTTGTTAACAGTGTGTGGACCAGTTTTGGTGTGGTTGAACTCACTTGGTGAATCACACACTGTATAAACTGCATGCCAGTCATACACAGTATGACCAAGAACTGGCCCATGACAAATTGGATGGAGAAATGATCTTTACCATGTAACCAGAAAGAAATTCAAGGAAATGCTTGATTCTGTAGTCCAGTAGTCATATGTTCATTAAAATATTAATAATGACGTTTGTCACTTAAAGCTGTTTCTGACTTCTTATAGGCACATATTTTTTTGTCTGAGGGGGGACCAAACGAACCACTCCCCCTCAGTCAACCAAGCTGAGGAATAAACTGTGTGACAGCGTCTTTCTCTTTTTAAAACGAACTAGCCTTGCATGGCTATTTAACGTACTCCTTTGGCCTCATTAGTATTATCCCATAATCACATGAGCTAATTAAGCTGTTTCCTATCCACTGATCAGAGAACATTAAAGCTTGGAAGGTGACTCCAGCTGTCTTCTGATCCAGTGCCCTCATTTTTCAGGGGCAACTCAGGCTCAGAGAGGTTAAGAAATGTATCCCGGGCCACACAGTTATTTGGCAAACAAATTGGGACTAAAAACTCAGGGACCTTTGCTCCTAGGTCACTTTTTTTTTTTTTTTTCCACTGTCCTACCCTGAAGTCCAATAAAATCCTTTTAGACTTAGCAGTATCCAAGATATGTCTCTATTGTGGCAAGTTAAGGACCTGTTTGATGAAGGACCTGGAATGGCCAAACTTATGTACCACATATTTACAGATGGGCCCACCTATAAGAAAACTTGATATATGAAATTATGAACAAAGGAAATGGAGGAGGTGATTTTATCCCTATTAAAATAACTTTATAAATAATAGCAGAATATTATAAGTGTATTATTTATGAATGAAGTCCTCTACAATATGTGGGGAGTGGAAGGGTGGTGGCTACTCATCACTATAGTTCAGCTCCCAAATGAGGTACAAGTTCACATTAGTTTATTAATGAAAAAATCGGATGTAGCTAGAACATATTGAATCAAGCACATTTTCAGAAATGTATCTATTACAGAAAATGAGATCTCATCCGCTTGTGAATTAAAATAGGAGGTGACCGTAGAGGCCTGGGTGGGAGGATTTATTTCCCCCAAACATCATCCTTATCTTAACAGGCTTCAGTGTGGTCTAAAATCGGGTGTTGGCAAACTATGACCCATAGGCCATGTGCTTTGGTGAATAAAGCTTTATTGGAACACAGCTACACCCATTCACTTACCTGGTCCCTAAGGCTGCTTCTGGGCTACAGCTGCAGAGTTGAGTGGTTGCCAGAAAACCCTAAAATTCTCACTACCTGGCCCTTTACTGAAGAAGTTTGCCATCAGGAGGTCTGGAAGGATATCTGTTTCACATCACAGATTCTACTATCATCGGGCAGAGGTCTTCATTTGGAATCCCATTTAGCTGAATTCTGATCAGGAAGGAAATGAACTTTAATCACCTTGTTCTGAAGCTTGTTCTAAAATCTAGTCACCAGCTTCCCATTTTTAGTTGAGTACAAACTCCTGGCAATCCTCAGAGAAAGAAATTAACCACCTCTGGAACAAACATTTGATCTTTTTATTTTTTCCACTTTCTTGGGAGAGTAATAAATATAGTCAATGACTCTGGATTCGATTACTATGTAAGAGCTCTTTAAAAACATCTAACCATCTGCTTAATGGCCAGTAATATGTTTCTAATGGTCACTCTCGATAAGACACTTTTAGTTCCCTGCTGTAATAGTCACCCAGCAGCCAAGAGGCTCCTGGAGTAATATGATCGAAGACCAGTCCCGAGTTCTGTAGCAGCTGAGGCCTGGAGACAGTTGTAAAGAGAACAATAGAGACCTTCTGAGAGTTACATGTGGGAAATTCTCTTTTCATTGTGAAGCTCCGGACATACAAGGAGTATATGGCCCACAGAAGTCGAGAGTAATGCAAATTTAAAGCTTTGGTTTTTTTTGACATGTACTTGTCCAGGTACAGTTGCAACTGGAGGTTAGTTTAATTAATATCTGTCCTCTCTTCTCAGATGACGCACACTGAACCGTTGTCACTGAGGGCTTTGCATCCCTGGTCTGGGCCCAGCAGCTGGTGACAGCTTGGCAAATTGTGAGTTTCCTAGCTTCAAACAGACTAAATTGCAGACAAAACAAGCCATCAGCTGAGTAAATACTGTATCTCTGTTTGGCTTCTGTAAGAAGAAGAAGATTAGCATGAGTGTTTAGTGTTCATAATTATTAGTAGGAGGCAAATAGTAGGCTCAGGCTGACTGGAGATTGTTTCATTATATCCAATTAACACCCACTTGATTATTCTTAATTACTTCTGTTTGATGACAGAGGAGTAGAGATGTCATACTTCAGATATACAAATAATGTCTGGGTTATCAATATACACATATTTGTGAACTCATATCCTGCTTGTTTTTGGGGGGGCTATTTAACAGGACCTCAGCCGAGGGATAGAAAATTAGATATCTTCTTGTTCAAGAGTTTGGTAAATGAAAAGGAGAACCTAGAGAAGATGCCAAAAATTAGATGTTAGGATAAGAATGGGTCTTTCGGGATCAAGCTAGTCTAGTAATGCTTTCTTTGAAAATGACTCAATGCCAATTTGCGTGAGAATTCCTTTTCCTCTTTCCATTCTAACTATGGCACAGAAAGTTAGGCAATAGCAATAAGATCAATGATTATAAATGGAAATATCCGAATGCAAACTTTCCAAAAGGAGGTGAGCCATATATACATTAAATGGTATGAAATGAAATCCCCACTCCAAGAAGGTTTGAGGATATTTGAGAAGATGAAATGACAATCGCATCTGTGTGAGAATCTTAATGATCAGCATGGAATATGGGATGTTAGCAAGTGATATAATCCCAGAGGCATGTACAAAGGAAAAATACAAGGAGCCAGATTGTCTCAGGTTCAAACTCAAAGTTAAAACCACTGTTAAGAACACTGGAAGTCATCTTTCCTTTCTCAAATTTTTAAGGGGAAAAATGAATAGTTTCTTCCCCTTCAGTTATTCTGTTGGGTTGGGAGGACTTGGGGTACAGTATAGACATGGGCGGGACGTCTTTGCTTTTCTGAGGAGAGGTTTTTACAGTCTTGAGTTCGCCCTCCTGGCTTGCTTGTAGTGTTAGTGATCTTGCACTGGAAACATTTGGATTGTTATATTTTTTTCCTGGATCAAATTTAGGTATTAAATCATTCTTAGGTGAAGAGAGAAGAAACTTGGCAGCAGCAAAGGATGGTGAGGTTTAGTGGTTGTGCCAAGACTTTCTTAGAACTGGCAATTTGTTTGAAGATCAGAGCTGGACACGCATTGACATCTTGGATTGACAAATCCACTTTGAGCTCTCAAAGTCAAACAGCAATTAGTTACTGAGCACTTTCTTATGTGTTCCAAACCAGGCACAAAAGAGGACGAGGAATGGGCTGAGTCCTTCCCAGCTGGGGAGACGGGACTTTTCTAGCACATGGCAACGTTTCATTGATTGCTAAATTGCATGGTTCAGGCAAAGGGTGGCAGAAAGGGTTGTTCTGGTCAGGAATGGCCAAGACTTCAAGATAGACTTTGGCTGCTTGGAGGAGGTGCCAGCTGTTGGTCATTCAGAGGCTAGTGGGAGAGAGAAAAGCCTGTTCCGAATGGCCTGCATGTCCACTGATGCAGCCTGGACCAGATCCATACTCAAGCCTGAGAACAAAGACCTCACATCTCAGGGTCAGCAAACATGGGCAGAATCTTGAGAAGAAAGGCCATCTCCAAAGGAGAGGGCCCCAGGCAGATGGGGTTAATGAGGATTCCCTGGCATCTCTTTCCATTATGAGGGAAGAGCCATTAGGCAACCTGTCAAAGTCAAAAATTCATAAGTATCTTAAAAGATTTAAGCCTGAAATGGAATATCTTAGGCAGTCATTTGAAGTCTGTCTATCTATCTATATATATGGTGGCTGATATTTAAAAGGCACATGAAACATTAAAAAATTACCTCAGGAATAGTGTACCCTCCCCTGAATAGGAAAGGAGTAAAATAAAGGGATCAAGCTGTGTCAGGACGCGGTTGGTTCCCACTCGACAAATCATGGTCAGGGCCAGGTGAGATGGGAATCCAGTGTTAGTGTCCTCTGCAGGGACAGAACGGGTTGTTTGTTTGTGAAGAGTCCTGAACTTGCCTGAGTCTCACTCCACATCCCAGGGAGGCTCTTGTCAGCAATTGGTCTCTCACCCGAAATCCTCCATTGCCACCCGAACCCGCCCTTCTCAAGATTCTGGAACTGAAGTGAGAGAGGATTTACTGTTTTATGCACTGCTGTGTCCCAAAATATAGAACATCATAGGCCATACTCTATACTGTACTCTACAAATTCTGTGCCATAACCAGCTGGCATTACCCAACCTTCTAACCGTGTGCACCAAATCAACTCATTGTGTAAAAGCAGCACCCCCTCACCATTGTCACCACCACACATAGGCAGTAAAAGAAACAAGCTGGTCAGAATTTTTGGGTTCTGCTCTGTATTAGAAGGGAAGCCATTGGTAGGATTTGATCCTAATGAGAGTTGTTTTAAGCTCACACTGATTACTCTGACTGTGGCATGGGAGAGAAACAATAGGAGAGCTGACGTGGAAGGAAGAGGCCATGGCAATCTTCCAGCCCAAGGAGCATGTTTGGATGAGGCTGTTTGCCATGGGATGAGACTTGGTCGTATTCCAGATGTTTAGATGGAAGAGTTGAAAGGATGTGTTGGTTAGAATTGCCTGTGAGAAACATAGAGCAACCCCAGGAATTGCGGAGAAGCCATCCACTGGCATACAGACCTGGCGGGAGCTGCAGGTTTGGGGCTCATCAAAAGTTAGGCTCTGTTGAATGTTAAATTGGCGATGCCGAGTCATCCTCCAAGTGAAGATGCCGGCAAAGCAATTAGATATTCAAACTGGGAGGGATTCCTTGGGGAGGAGTCTGGCCTGGAGATAGAAACTGGGGAGTCTCTCTCAGTATGTAGGTGATATTTAAAGTCACATGGCTGGATGAGATCATTTTATTCTGCACCAGATACACATACGATGTGATGGTAATGATTGATGGGTTTTGATGATAGTGGTGGTATTGCTAGAACTTAATCAGCTCTAATGTTTGCTGATTCCAAATAGTGCACTTGCTCATTACATTCGCCATCTACTCTAATTTTGAATGCATTTTGATGTCCATCAGCTGTGGCAAAGGGAAGACAATGTTATTTATGGAACCCTTCAGCTTCTGTCTGCCTGTGCCAATTCCAGAGCACACCTAGGGAACCCTTCCTCCACCTGGCCCAGACGTGCTTGTCACCTTGAACCTGCTGTGTCTAGAGCTCTGAGTTTCTGGGGTCCATAATCTTGGCCTACTCCTCAGGACTCTAGCACAAAGCAGGATGGATGAGATATTCCAACTCATTACTTACAGGTGTTCTTTAAGGGAGTGCTTAGGAAGTTTTACTCAATTTAACTGAAGATATAAGTAATGCCATTCCCAATTCAGGGCAATGGCTTAGAACTTGACTCAATGTCCTTTTTACTAAGTAATTATGTGGATTTCCTTATTAAATGTTATTTTATATATTATATGTAATAGCCTCTTTCTTTTAGCTATGGTAGGATAGTAATAGCCGTTGAGAATGTTTCACATAAGCCTCTTCAAGTTCTGCCTCAGGCACCGGTGGCCAGTGTGGAGGGAAAGGACTGATTCGCTGTATCTGGGTTGGTTTTCTTCTTGGGGCCCTAAGGGACCACAGGTCACTTCTTAACCTTTTAAAATATCACCAGGGGAGCCTAGGAAGTTCATATGGCCACCCTATACCCTTGCCTCAATCCAGAATCTCTTTCCGAGGTCTGTGAGTGACAGACAGATGAGCAGCCTGGACCTTTGGACAGTGGTTAGATGTTGTAGATGCTGATAAAAGTTAAGCAGCCGCCCCCCCTATACCTCAAGATGGCCACTTACTCTCAGCATCCTCATTGCTGACTCTCAGTAAAGGTTCATTGGACTGGACTTGTGTAGTGAGAATTCTATAATTTATGTTGAATGTTTGTATAGTACATATGTCAGACAGCATGTACCTTGGCTCCTTGGTGATGACCTAGTAGTGCAAGTAGTGCATAGTCATGTGACTACGGAGCACCTACTGTTTACCAGTTTTCTGCCTCCCCTACCTTGATGGTCATTGAGAGCTCAGGGGGTGCTGGGCATAGAGAGGAAATCCAAAATACTTGTTATTCATGTCCACCCATCATGAAATTATGTTCCCCAGTCAAAAACTAGAACCCACATCAAAAATACATATTGACCATCTAGGAGAGGAGGGCATGATATTGGCCCCAGAGTTTATGAGCAAGTTGGACATATTTCCTGCCCTCAGAGAGTTTCCAGTCTAGTTGGGAAGGTAAGGTACACCTACATGAAATGTCAAATAACAGCACAGGTCCTGCCTGATTAAATATCAAGAGGTAATGCTTCGTGTTAGCTTGAAGGCAGAAGTAAGAGGAGGTTCCAGGCATCATGAGGCTCCTGTGAACCTTTTGTCTGCACATCAGAATCATCTGGGAGCTTTTGAAAACAAGGTTGCCTGAGCCCCACCCCAGGACAGTTGAATTAGAACCTCAGCCATCTGTGTGTTTTAAAAGCTCCCGGGGTGATTCTGATGCAAAATTGGGGCTAAGAACTGCTTTGGAAGGACAGGTAGGGTGTGGGTGCCCAGATGGAGGTGAGACTTGCAGGCTGGCATGGGGAAGATGTGGGCAGGGCCATGAGATGAGCTCTGCAAGGCTCCTTGTTGAAGCAACTGTGGCTCCTTGGTCTGCAGGGGAGGTCTTGTTTGGAGGAGAAGTGAAATCCAGCAGGAAAGGGACAGCTTCCAGAAGAACCTGAAGTCCTAGCATGGAGCTTGAATTTTATCCTGAGAGTTACAGGGAAATCCTGTGGTCAGCAGGACCTAACTTTTAATGTTATGTGCTTACACTTCTTCAGTGGGTGATGGGCAGCGAGCGACTTGAGAAAAGTGGTGTTTAAGGTCATTCTGCCTGGCTGGCTGTTAGGTTCTGGGTGGATTCAAGCAGAGGTTAGCTAGGACCAAAGCAGCTCCCTAAAACACCACCACCACCAAAAGTAGACATTGATTGAGCCTCCACTGTGTTCTGTGCGGTCTTGACGTTTATCATCTCTTTTAAATTTCCCAATAACCCCATGAGGTAGGTACTCATAGTATGCCCATTTTAAACATGAGAAAACTAAGATTCCGAGGAGAAGTAACCTGCTCAAGGGCACAAAGCTGGCTGGTATCAGAGTCAGGACTCGAGCCACACTGCTTGATTCCAGAACCTGCATTTCTAATCACTCTGCTATAGTTTCTAAGAACCCCTAGGACTCTGGCAGTGGGAAGTGGAAATGGAAAGTGGAGACGCATGATATCAAGTGCTGCACTATGCTCAACTAGCCTGGACATGCTTAGGATCATCCCCAGGGAAAAGAGCACCTTGGACAAAGGAATTGAGTGGGGCTTCGAATGGCACATGGCTTGGAGGATGGCAGAAAGACTTTCTGAGATATCAGGTGTGTGCTCAGAACTCGAGAGAGAAGGCAGAATGGGCATTGCCAGTATGATGGCTCGGTAAGAACTCTGCAAACAAAGCACGGAGGCTGTCTGAGAGGTGAGTGTTGTGGAATGGGCAGAGCGTTGGTGCGGGTCAGACAGATGTGAGGGTGAGTTCCAGGCCTCTCCTTGCCAACCTCGTGACTTCGGGCAGTTCACATAACCTCGGCATCTCAGTTTTTTCATCTGTACATTGAGTCTGACTAATGTCCTCACCCTCACTGGAATGTTGCAAAAATGGAGTTAATGGACGTCAAGTTCATGGAAAGCACATGACATAATACATATTCAATCAATACAGCTATCATTACTGTTATGATGGTCATTTTAACAGTAATTCATGGGCTTTAATGGGTACAACACGGATGCTGGAGTTGCTAGGATTCTATTCTGGCTCCATCACCTGCTGTGTGGTTTTGGGTAAGTTCTTTAATCTATTTCTCAGTTTCCCCATCTGCGAATAAGGAAAACAGTATTAGTTTCTTTGTGAGTTTACGATGATGATTATGTAAGTTCATACGTATAAAGCATTTAGAACAGCATCTCTTACACTCAGTTGATTATCGATAATCTAAAGATTAGTTTTTTCTTTTAACTGTGCTTTCCTCCTCTTCACTGCCTCTTGCTTCTGAAACCCTTATACCTCTGGCTATCACAGGTATCTAATAGGGACCTGGGAGCCCGTGGTGACACTCTTGTTTAACTGTTCAGGTTGTACCTGGATAAGTAGCCCCTGCTTCCCCCAAACAGATTCACTGAGCAAAGGGACGATGCTGCCTGGATGTTATGTATGGGTGATGATTTACAGGAGCCGCCTGAACTCAGTCTCTTCACTGAATATGTGTCCATCTCTCTTCTCCCTTGCTGGGCGCCTTCTTTGAGGCATGGACCCTGCCCCACAGTGAGCCCAGATTTAGCAGTGTTCACTCTGGGACTGTGCATGTCTGTGTGTGTGTGTGAATATTTGTAGCCTAAAGGTGGTTCTTACAGTGCTTTTGCTTTGTTTCATTTTTTGGGGTTGTAAAGTTGAATAAAAGGCACTTAGTCTAAAACTTTAAAAAATTGCTACTGGGCAAAGTAATTTTGTGTCAGGCTTCTGTTCAGGGCAGATTTACACTGGTTATAAATCTCTGAAATTAAGGTCTTACCGTAGAAAAGCTGAAATGTATTCAACATTAGCAGACAACCAGCCCTGCTCTGAACCAGTGGCCATTCTCCCCCATGTATAATAAGAAAATCTGACTATGTGTTTGGGGTAATAATAAGTTTAAATATGCCTCTTAGAATGGGTAATGGCTCTCCAATGAGAAGCAGAATTTTCTATCAACAATTCTTTCCCTAGAACCAAAGGTTAAGTTGAAGAGTTTGATTTAATGACAAAGTTAATTAGGCCTTTAACATTGCAGGGTTCTTTCCTTTCGTTTTCTAATCAGGATCATGGTCTAGGGTCAGCAACCTTGTGGAAGTGGGGGACATAATGCCAACCCTTGTTTTTCTGATGTTTGGGGGAAGTGGGGGTGGGAGATTAGTGCTTAGCAATTTCTGGGTTGACAAAGGGCTCATAGAATGCTGCCTCATCTGAAAGTATTTCTTGCTTACCTTCCCCAAACCTTAGAGGCATTATATGCTTGGGCTCTAAGAACTTTAGGGAACATCTAATCAGTCCTTTCATTTTACAGCTGGGGAAACTAAGGCCAACATGATTAAGAAATTTTTCAGAAGTTACATAGGTCATTTGGGGGCAGAATAATGGCTCTTCCAAGGTTAGTCAATCAAACTGACCTAATCAAAATAGCCTGTCCTCAAACACTCACATTGAAGGAAAATCAAAAGTTCTTATTACTTTATGACATTTATATTGTTTCTAGGCTAGTTCTGCTAGAGCACATCTTCCTACTACTTTTCAAGGCACATGTACTCTATTTGATCTTGGTCCACGGATGTACCAGTAAAGATTCCTGGTTGTAAACAAAGAAATTGCCTCTTGCTCTTTTAATTTAAGAAAAGAAAAAAAAAAAAAAAAAAAAGCAAGCTATTGGAAGGTTATTAGGGGTTTTCATAACCAACTGGAGGCTGAAGGACCTGGGAAAGGGAAGGAACAGATATCAAAGCAGGTCCAGAAGTTCCAGAAACAGGACACAAGACAACTTTCTGGGGGTAGAAACCTCAGCTCCCGTGTTCAGCACTGCTTCATCATGAGTGAATTCTCACTAGTGCTCTGTCTTTGTCTCACTTGTTCTTGTTTCCAGGTTCAGATGGAAGAATTCAAAGGACTGAGCTGAGGGACTTGCCAATGCTTTGGCTGTCAGGGAGGCAGCGAGATGGGATGGATGGACTCTTTGGCTTCTGTTGAGTGTTGGGATGGGACCCTGTGCACTCTAAAACCTTATATGATGGGGAATTACCCAAAATAAGGAAAAGCAAGTTCAGGATTTGAATAGTCCTAGACTCAAGAAATGTCTCAGACAAAAGGCTTTATGGATCACTCTGAAGTTTGATCATGTGTTATAATTCTGTTGTTCTGGGAAAATATATTCCAAGTTACAGAATAACTCACAGATAACTTCAGGTTTGGCCTGCTCACATTTCTATTTTATATAGGGGTCTGTTGGTCCAGGCCTTAAGCTTAAAGTGTGACTCCTTTGGTGGGATTTTTGGATAACCTAGGGGACCAGATGCAGAAATGCCTTTGGCAATGTTGACACTTCAGAAATGCTGAGATAATTCATCCATCCATCCATCTTTCCACACAGGAATTATTTATGGACACATATTATCTGCCAGGCACTGTTGTGGACGGAATGAACATGCTCTGGCTCGCCTGCTGCTCAGGCTTTAGTCTGATTCTGATACGGAGTGCTTTGACTTCTTGCTTTCAGAGGAATATTCAAATGCAGCAGAGAATATTGAGGAAGGTCAGGTTTTTGGATGTAAGTCAATACTTCAAAAGCTCTAACCCTCTGCAAAAAAACTGGTACCCACTTTTCCAGAAGAGATGCGTCTTCCAAACTTTGTTCAAAAGCTCCAGCAAACATTTCTTACCAGACATGGTGCCAGGGTAGACCTAACCATGAAGGAGTTTATAACCTAGTATGGGAGACAGACATCAAACCTAATTGCTTCCATGTGATATCGTGAGTTCAGGGACAGAGGTACACCCAGGGTGCCGTGCAAACACAAAGACTCAAATTGTTCAGGTGCGCCAGTGTTGGGAAGGCTTTCCCATAGCGTAGCCTAATCCTGGAGCTACAATATTAACCTATCTTTTCTGTTCACCTGTGCAGCCATTCCACAGACAATTACTGAATGGCTGTTTCATGCAAGGCCCAGGGTCTGTGGGTCTAGAAGGTAAGAGTCTCCCTTCAGCCAGAGGTGTCTTCTTTGCTCCATTTCCTTTCTAATAGAGGCCAACTGCTGAAACCTCTTGGGTTTAGGGATGGGGTAGGTGAGGGATGGATGAACCATCCATCCATAGCTTTGGCACCCAAATTGCCTGAGGCTGGCAATATTCCTGAGGGTCTCATCCCAGGGGCAAGGGCAGAGTCCAGGAGAACTGCCTTTGGTTTCATCTTCCTCTCGGATGGTAAGCAATCAGCTCAACTACCTCCCAAGAATGAACTTGGAGGAGCACTCTGCAAATCCACATCAGGCTCAGAAGACAAATGTTTCTTGACAGTTTTCTCTCTATTAATTTGCATAAACCTTTCTGTATGATTTTATTTACATTGGTGAGGCAGAACAGTAGTTCTCCAGCTTTGATGTGTGTGAGCCTTGGAGATTAGAACCGGGGCTCTTCCTTTGAGAAAACAAACACTTTTGTGTTGATTTCAATGAGATATAAATCATACCCAGGAAGTTTACAGTTGAGTAAGAATGGTATAATTACTGATTGTATACCAGAAGAGGACATATTTATGAAACGACTTGAAAAAGCTTGTAATCCCTTTCCGTATTTTGAATAACTAATTGCTATGTCATTGTGGCATATTTGCACCACAAGAGTTAAGTCTGTCAAACGTTTCCCTCCGAAAACCTTGCTTTAAGGGATTTCTAACTTGGTCGTAAAAACGTGCTCCAAGTTGGAGCTGACTTGATGGGAATCTGTGCCTGGAACACTTGATTTCAATGGTGCCAGTCAGAGTCAAATTACAGGCTGGGAAAAAGGAAACAAATTTTTTAAAAAGGAGGTGTTTATAGTTCCCGGCTCCCCTCAGTGCTTCTTTGGATCAAAATAGCCTCTTTAAAATAAATTGCAGACCGTTAGTACATGACAGAGGAAACCCCTTTGAAACTGCATTGGGGGAGGAGAAGGAAGAGACTGATTTGGGCCACATTTCAGCTGTGCACGCACAGTGGAGGCTGTTCCCGCCATCTCACCCTGGAGTGGCGCATGCACGCAGCTGGCTCTTCCTGTATCCACAATTGACATTTCTGTCAGGCTAAGTGGACGTCACTGTAAATCCGCTTGTGTGTGCTGGAGCAACAATAACAACGAAAGTCTAGCTTAGTGAAGAATGGGTCATGGGCTCTGACTCTAAATTTTAGTGGGCATTTGGGTTTCTTGGAACATACCTGGTCCCTGACAGTCAAGCCCAAAAGGTAGTCCTTGCCTAGGAATATGTGTTTGATTCCCCATATAGAGCCCAGGTATCTCTTCCCACCACCAACAGTAGGAAATTCACAATAACAATAGAGAAGTGGTTGCCACCTCTGTGTCACCTTGAACCCCAGTGGTTTTGGGGCCACCACTGTACTCCAGTGCCTGGGGACAATGGTGGTAAGACAGATTTATAACCTGGCTCGCTCAACCTCAATTCAAATGTCTTTTTAGATTCCACTCATGCCTTAATGACACTTTTCTTTTTCTTTTGAGAAAGCTAATTGCATTGGTTTCTGCAAGAGGCATCACTTTAAACAATCCATCCTGACTGTGAAAACAAATACATGCTTGGCTTATTTCATTTATTTTTTTCCCCAAACCTAAATTAGGATAAAGCCATTTTGGATAAGAAGACATGTGTGTGTCTTTGTCACATCTTTCATCATCACGGCTGCTTTTCCAAATAATACAACTTGTGACAAATGTGAACATTAATTACAGTTAACAAAGAAATGTCATGTGAAGTGTTCGTGGGGGGAGAAGAAAATACCCAGCCAATCAATGAGATTACATCTCGCACCAAGCTTCAAGTCAAAGTGCAAAAGTCAGAAATCAAATACCATCCGTTATCAAATTATGTTAATGATTCTAATGAAAGCTTCTGGTATTTTGTTCAAGAGTGTGTTGATATAATGGTAACTAATAGAACAAGAAAAACTGATTGCCATGAATTAATTAGAACTGACTGCTGGAGTTTCCTTTTTTTATTATTTATTTAAATATTGACAATCTGTTTAGAACCTGGGGTTTTTCAGGCGGCTCTTTCCTTCTCTCCACAAGTCATCAGCCATTCGTGGAGTGAGAACGGAGCTGTGTTTTCTCATACCTCAGGGGTCTCTCACCAACCCCAGGGTTTTGACTAAATGGACAGTCAACAAAGAATAAATTAAGTAGAGGGTCGACATGAATTCTTACACGCAGGTTCACCCCTAATCTCAGAGGAAGGGCCCAAATGAGGCCCTTTGCCTGGTGCTTCCTTCCCTTCTCTTTCACCCCTTACCCTCCTGCACCACAGGAGGCTTCCATGTACATGCGTGAGGACACCCAGCTCCAGCTCACCCAACCAAGCTCTGTCTATCGATGTCTTCTTTTTGGCCACCCTTGGGCTTAGGGGTGGGGCTCCTGATGGTATCATCTGCTGTTGGCAGGGTAGACCCAGAGAAGAGGTCCTTGCAGGCCCTGGAAGAAGCTCAGGACTGTTTGAGAAGGGAACTTGGGATCCTGTGTGCCCATAACACTGTCTAGTAATGGGAGAATAGGTGCCAGATTCCAGGTCTTGTATTCTGTTCTCTGTGTGCTTTCCCCCAACCCCTTATCATGGCAGCAAGCATTTATAGGTCATGTAGAGGAGAAGTGAGGAGTAAAACCTAGGGGTTAGAAGAGGTGAACTACTCTGGCTCCCTCTGTGGCTATTTGGACTGCTGTCCTCATGCTCCTCTTTGCCCCTTCCCTGAAGTTCTCCAGAGCACCCACCATTTGCTCCCACTGAATCCAGATCAGAGGCAGGTAAATGGGAGAATCTGGCAGAGGGCCTCAAGCCCACACAGAGCCTCAGACAGCTGTGGTAGAAAAGCTGGACCCAAAGAGGCTCCAGGCAGCACCTGCCTAGAATGCGAATTGTGATAAAATCAACACATCTCAACTCTCCTCTAAAAATCTCTCTCTACATGTAAATCAGTGAGGGCTTTTCGTAAATCTTTCACCACGGAGTGAAGGTTTTGGTTATTATCAAACCGGTATTGACCCGGTCATGCTCTTGTAAAACTAATCATGACATTTGGGTAACTGAGCACAGGTCAGCTTGAAGCCCTAGCTTTCAGGTGTCGGCAAGCACATCAGACACTTTTGAATTTCCTTCGCTGGCTAAATTGGTACATTAGAGTAAAAACGATTTCCGCATTTGCATAGTTGATTTCATTGCTATCGCCGTTATTGATGCCCAGCTCCTCTGAAAGAAAGGAGCCATAAAAGCAAATAAAATCACTTTGTGATTCCATTATTGGATAAATTACCACATTACTGCCTGCGTTTTAGGGCTAAAGCCATTCCCCGCATTTGCATAGTTTATTTCATTATCATTATTAATAACAACAACAATAATAATGGTGATGACTAGGACCCTTGAATGAAGGGAACGAGAAAAATGCCAGAGCCTCGAGCAGTCTTTATGGACTAGCTACCCTCGCCGAGAGTCCCTTTATCTGCTGCTGAAATGCAGTTCCCTTCTCGAGCGAGCTGCACGCTTTTAACAGACTCTGCGCTAAAGCACTTCAGAACTTGTGGGTCCAGACTCCCGGGTCTGAAATAGTGACTAGTTTCTCCTTGGAATTACCAAAGATTTAGGCCGGCAGTCCCCGCTCAGCCGCTTCATTGGGTCTGGCTCCTCAGGAATGTTGTTTAAACTCACCGAGCCTCAGCATCTTTGTCAGTGAAATGGGGATTTTGATGCTCACCTCGCAACATGATCAGAAAGCGATGGAGATGATGAATGTGAACATGTGTGAGCCATAATGCTCCTTGTAGATTTTAGAGACTCTTCTGGCTCCATCGGAAAGCCGAGGCAATTGCCGTGGCTGGATTGCTCAAAGGATACTGGGGCTGCCCTCATTTCTCTCTCTAGCTGGGCAAATTTCCCAAAACCTTCCTTGTGTTTCTAAGCCATTATGCTTTAAGATAGGGAGGGCCAGACTACTTGGTGGCGGTTACAAATCTTTGATGTTTACAAATAGCTTCCTTTGATACTAAACATGCCTAGGCTGATTTGGAGGCCCGGATGTCGCTTTACTTACTCACGGATCTCCAGTTATGAGCGTGTTTCACTCCTTGGCCATTGAGCCAGGAACTACAAAGCCTTTTTGTCTATTAATTCTGATTTCCTTTCGTGAAAAGAAGGTCCACTGGTGGCTGTCCGTGGTATGCTGAAGAATTTTCCCCCTGGTTTTGTTTTTATTATTTTATTTTATTTCTGCTGCACCAGGGGCTCCAAAAAAATGAATGTGTCAGTAAAGGATTTGACAGTATGTTACGACAGTCATCAATCCACCGAGCCCTGTAGCCATAAATAAGCATCATACGCTGCCACACTAAAGAGGACAGTTTTTCTTCTCCAGGACATTGAAAATGTCACAGCCGGGGAATTGTTTGTCCCCGTCTCCACGGCAACGCCACCAGCACTTATCATTAACTTTCACACCAAGATTTTAATCAGCGCTCTTTGCGGCCTGAGACCAAGTCAACATCAGCCCAAATTTTCAAAGCCGTTATTCTAATTATGACGAGAAAGCTATAGATTGATGAGCAGAGTTTTCTGCAAGGACTGGTGGCAGTTAATTCTCGTGACCTGCGTGGCTCGGGGAGTCTCTCTTAGAGATGGAGTCTTGAAAGTTCGATTATTAGTGACAGCTTGTAAGTGAGAGGAGCCTTATCTCTCCAGAGTGTTGATAACTTGAGACAAGGTTTAACTAGGAAGTAGTGAGACAGTGGAAGGAGGGGAGAGAGGGGGGAGAAAAGGAGAAAAAGTGCACACTCTCTCTGCAGCCTGCACACAGCATAATGAGAAAATACGGACAGGCACAATTTCACAAGTTGTAAATTCTAGTAGCCTTCAGTTGTAAATTCTGGTGGAGGCTGTTTTACTCGGCTATCTGATAATGTGTGAAAATATTTGTCCCTTTGCTTCATAGGAACGGGCAAGCACTGGTTTCCAGAAAATGCATTAAAGTTCCCAGCTCTTTGCGGCCTCTCCTTTCTTTACGCTTTCCTTTGGTCAGGGGACCTCTAGAAACAAAATGAGAACGTGCAATTGAAATGAAGTGGTAACTAATTAAAAAAAATCAAAAAACCTCTTCTTTCCTTCTCATTTCTCTTAGCTGCCTTCCCTACCCCCATCCTCTTTTGATTCAGTTTAATTTCTAGAGCCTTTGGGTTTGCAACAAAGGGGGGGTGTAGTTTCAGGGACCCTAATAACTCTCTCCCTGTATATTTCTGTGAGTCTTTCCTGTTCTCTGCCCTCATGAATCTGACTGATGGGTGCCTTTACTTTTTTTGGCCATGCATAGGAAATTTTCATGCTGTGGACTTCACGGGGTCTTCAGGTTTACTTTGGGGAAGTGGTACCTACTGCCTCTCTGGGCCTCAGACGTTCAGCTGAGCCATCAGTCTGGTCAGGATGGGGCGGGAGTGACGATTCTGGTGCTTCTCACTGGGGTCCTTGGTGTTACCCCAGAGCGGTGGGGATGCTGGAGGTGGAGGCAGACAAGAGGTCTTGCAAGCAGGACAGCTCTTTCTACCTTCTCCAAAGGTTTTTATCATCTCATTAGAGATCCACCAGCCTCTTCCTAAGGGAGGATGCCAGAAGGCTGTGTGGTGAGGTCCAAAGAACCTCCTTCTAGGTGCTCAAGGTCAGGCTTCTCAGCCCTCGCAGAGTGGGCCCCTCTGTTCCCCCCCCTTTTATCGTCTTCAAATGGAGATAATAACATCTCTCTAGCCTCCTTCACATATCAAATGAGAAAAAAAAAAGGAATTAAATTGCAAATATTTAATGTTTTCATTCCATTAGAAAATGAATGTGTGCAAACATCCTTGGCTGCCGTCTGCTTTTTTAGTTTTTCTCCTCCGTAGCCAGAAAATTATAATGCTGTTACGTTTTATAGTGTTTCTTTTTCTTTTTCAAATTATTTTTACATTTTTTAAAGCAAGCACAATTATCTCCATTATCTTTATTTTGCTTCTGAGGCCACTGAGGCACAGAGAGGTGAAGTATCTTGCTTGTGGTCACACAGCCAATTAGAAGCCTACCAGGTACAGAATTGTCATCTCCCGAGTCCCAGAGTGCTGATCCCTAGACCACACTGTTACCATATTAATAGGCTGGGATTAACGAAAAAAGCAAACCCAATTAGTTTCTGTTGCAGCCCTTTTACAATCCTGTCTTGTTTCCTGAGTGTTTATATGTATGTTTTAATAGCGTTCCCTGCCTTTTATGCTGAGGTTGCTCGAGGTATGTTTATAATGGTGGCATAATTATAATAATAAAATACAAATCCATCCACCGAGCGAGCTCATTACCGGCTGGCCAGGTAAAACAAGTAGGCCTGGCGTTGATGCCTGAGCGAGGCATTTTATTTCTAAGGTGGTGCCGCTTTGAAACACAAGATGCTTTGCTCCTTTAGCAAGGGAGACCCTGCGTTCTGAACATAACTGGAGTTTGGGACCGAAGGTTGAGTGGGTCATTGAGACACCTGGGCCATGTTGCTTTAACATGCTTTCCCCTCTTATATCGCTTTTCCCAGGAAAAAAGTGGAAATCATTCCCTCTGATTCTCCGTAGAGTAAGATCTTTCCTTGAACACACAAGGAGGCTCTTTTGCATTCAAACTCTTGGACCTAGAGTTTTTAATGTATAAAAAAGGGAAAAATTATTGTTATGAACGAAGCCAGAGGAGAAAGAGAGAAGGGGAGTGTGTGTTTTTTTAAACGCCTGTCTGTCCTTGTTAATTAGAAGTGCACATATTGGGAAATTAACTATGAAATACTAAAAATGATAAATTATTCCTTATTTGAAAGTATAAATTAAAGGTTTAGTGTATATAAAATTTGTCATGTTTAATTGCAAGTTCAATTAAAATTCAGGGTAATGATGATTTATACAGGTTTCTGTGTAATTTGATATTCATTAGCTTAGCCAGACACATGCTGATATTAGCTCGTTAATTATGTTTCCTTTTGTTGAAGGCAGCCTTGTGAAAGCAATCTGCTCAAAGTTTTCTAAACTCATTCTGCTAAATGAATATTTGGCAGCTGTTCACGTTATTGAGATGGTCACTGTGGTTTCATTTCACTCATAGGCCGCATCAATCATACCTCTCTGTGACAAACAAGGGTTTCTCATTACAAACCCATTTATGAAGGTTATGGCTGACATTAAAGAGCGATTGAATAGTCCTCTCTGTTACTTTAGAGTAACGTTGGAGTGGAGCTGCTGCTAATAGTCACACCTCCCACCTGGTCAAACTGTTTAAAACGCCTTGGAAGGGAAGGCAGAATCACCAACGCCGTTGGCTCAAACTTGGGAACCAGAATTTGTATCGCAGAAGAAGGAGCTTCAGGGAGCCCTGGCCCAGCTGCCTACCCCAGGCTTCCAAGGCATGGCCGTACCTAGTTAATAGAAGTGGTCGTTGAGGTCCAGAGACATCCAGGGATCTGCTCGCAGTAATACGTTGATGCTGAGCGGTAGAGTTAAGCGTGACTCTTGGGGAGGTGACAGTGGAAACTCTGGGCTTGCTGATGAGGATGCTTCCTACTTACTATAGCTCTGAATTGAAGAAACCACTATCTAGCTGGGAAAACTATTATGCGCTGTATTTTTTGGCAGATTTGAAATCTTTTTATAGATTTTTCATAGTCAACGTTGCACGGTCCTTACACTTCACTTGGGATATTGTGGGAAGGAAGGTATTATTTTTCCCTTTGGACAGGTGAGTTGACTTGGCCAATGTCACCTATGTGGATACTGGCAATGGCCAGATGCTGGGCTCTGGGCTTCTCTGCATGTCACAGTGATGCCATGTAGCCTTTTAAATAAGGCGTTAGTTTCCAGTTTTAGTTTTTTCCCCACCAGCACCCTGTTGCTGGGAGGAACCAGACACTTGCATGTTGACTCTGGCCTGACCTATACAATAGCATCCAGCCATTTCTCTATTGAGAAGTTGCAAGTCGGTTTGTAATGGACAAACATGATGGAAATTCCTTATAAGAAATTATAATTTTGTATATCTATAACTCCATTTATATATTTGTGCAATTTTAGGGGAGGAAATGGTTTAGGGACTTTCTTTTATCTTTGAAAGGAAGTCTGTTACTGGGTCTTCCTTTTTAGGCAGATGCTTCTTTCAAATTGTGGAAGAGATGGCAGGTTAGTTGTCCATCAAAGTTGTCCTTTTCTCCCATAGAAGAGGGTTGTTGCTGGGCCTGCAGCTTCCAGCACCCCCTCTTGCAGCAAGTGGGACCCGTGTGACTATGTTCTGGCCACAGGATCCACACACTCCTTTTCGCTATCTGCCAGCTAGAGACGAAGCACTCTGAGGTATAAGGGGATGGCAGAGTCACAATTGAATAGAAGGAATCTGGATTCTTGAACCACTGCATGAACACCTGATTGGACTTTTCATGAGCAAGAAATAAACCTCCATTATGTCAAGTCCCTAAGATTTCAGGGTTTTTCGATCAAAGCAGCTAGCATAACCTTAACTAGAAATGTAATTTAGTCCTTTATACATTCATTCTACTAATATTTGTTGAACATTTTATCCTGCGCCAGACCTTGGCCTAGGAGTTGGGGACATAAAGATGAAGAAGATACTATTTCTGACCTCAGGGAACTCAACTGTTTAGTCTGGAAGTTACAGAAGTAAAACTATTTTACACTAATGGAGAAAATGCTTTAAGATGAGCTTAAGGGAAGGGAACCCAAAGAGGAATTGTTTTTCTCAAATCTATTGAAAGAATAGATTTAAACTTTTATATTAGTAGAGTTTTTATTCCAAATGAAATCCTATGTGGGAACCTCCAAATTTAAAATAAAACAGAAAGAAAAAAAACAACCAGAGAGTTTGATAGAAGCAGGGGCCTCTGGACTCACAGACACTCCCTCTGAGTTCTGTTGACGTCCTCTAGAGATGCCCTCTCAAAAACCTTTGTGCTATTGAATGCCATCTGAGAACCCACAGAGTTAAGCCCAAAGGTAGGCTGCTATTTCACTGATTTATATTTTTCATTCTATAACTTGTGGTATATGGAGGCTCTTTTTTAATAGAATGTTTACTTGAAGTCAGCGGGAGTTTCGTTGGTAGTGGGTGATTAGCTTATTCTAGAACTTTTTCACCTTTTGACCATTACTAGTTGACCTTTGTCAAGTTTCTTAACCTCATTTTGCCTCAGTTTCTTCAGATATAAAACATACATAACTTGTCACTTGGTAAATGTTCAGCAACCATCAGCTATCCCTAACCCTTGTGTTAAAAGCATACCACATTATATTTGTAAGTACTTCTAAATTTTTACCGAAAAAAATAAATGGATGCAAGAACTTAGTTCAATGTCCTAGAGAACGCTATCTTAGTAGCAGGACTCTGAAACCTCTGGCTAATTTGTGAGTTCCTTTTGGTTCTATGTACCAGTAAAATTCTTTTGGTGCTTTTTATCATTGTGATGATTTCTGGAACTTAGAAGGGCTTGGAATTTTTCCTCATTATTGCATCATTTTTTAAAGAGAATTATGTCCTATCCAGAATTAACTCAGATTTTTTTTTTTCTTTTAATATCAGCCCCTGGTCCCTTATAGACCAAGACAACACGACTTGGAACTTTTATTTTTCAATTTCACCACCTTATGCATTAATGTATTTTGACAGTGTAGAAAGCCCTCTGGTGGTCAAAGTAATTCCTATGTGGCTCTATCGATGGGTGGTATAAAATCAAGTTCATGTTAAAGAACTGAGTTCAAATTCTATTTTTCTCCCTTGCTGACTTCTTTGTCTATTTAAACCAAAAATTTCCACTTGAACGTGTCTTCTGCAGTGATTAGCTTTAGAGACGTCAGGGGGTGGGGTAAGGAGTAGGACAGTTCCCTTTATCCAATGAAAATATATTAGTGATGTTATGAACACTGTGGAGGGCTTAAATTCTGTTGTCCAATTTATCGCTGTCACTCCAGGAATGAAATTTAACATTATATACTTTAGCATGAAGATCCTTATAATTGGATACAATGCTAAGCTGGGAAGAGGGAACTTGAAGATTACCCTCTCATTTTCTAGAAAGGGAAACTGAGGCCCAGATAGGAGAAGTGATTTGCTCAAGATGTCAGCAGGGATCAGAGCCAAGAGCAGAAGTCAGGTGTCCTGTGTGCTGGTTGCAATGCCATGTTGACATTTTTGGCCATGTTGCTCGAGGGGCATTATGGCTGGTTCAAGCCAACAAATCCTTGGTCTCCCCAACAGATCCCAAGGTGGCCAGGTCTTATACTCAGCCATGGGATACTTCTACAGGGGTCAAGCTCAATCCACCCACTGTCATTGCATTGCTCTGTCTCTTGCTTGGAACAAGACAGAGTGCAGGGTTTCCTTTTCCTGGTTGAGTGTTGAGACTTGGTTGCGTATGTCAACTGGCATGATCTGTTGTGAAAACTTACCCTTGGCATATTTCTGCCATTAAATAGCATTTCTTGGAAAGGATGTGCATTAATCTTGACTGTGTGCTGCCTGCTGCAACTCATCATAAAGATGAATGACTGATGGGTGACCTATGTCTGGTGTCCTAGGAGGGTGGATACCTTGGAGACGCAGAAACATCTGCTCTACTCTGAAATTGGCAAGAAAAACTGGCTGGCTTGTCCCTCCCTTGCCTGAAGCTACTGCGTGGGCTTATATTATTTTTTTGGCTTGATTCTTTGGCTATATTTGGTGTAGGCTGGGCCCTGAGGCAATTTTTCGGTGCACCCAGTGTGGCATGTTATGATTATAAGGAAGCCAGAAGGGTGGGAGCCCACTGAAGACCGCCTGGGAGGCTGAGGTTACTGGAGGCTGCATCAAAGCTGGAAATTCAGGGAGTTATCCAGGATCCTATAGTGTTCCTGGGTTGCTTTATAGGCCATTCAGACATCTTCATTACTGTCCTCATTGTTAAGCTCACAAGAGCAGGCTTGGTCTGTATTTGCAGGAATTAGGTAAAATTTATGAAATAGAGAACAGCTAATAAGATATGAATTCAATTTATTTGGGTTGGTCTTCTCATTTGGGGGCGTGGTAGGGAGCAGTGCTCTAAACCACTCACTGTTCTTCAGCATGTGTGGTCTGAGTACTTATCTGGAAGAGTAGGCATTGTGGCTGAAATTAAAATATGGTCCCTGCTTTCAATGAGCTTAAAAACAATTTCCTTTTGGTGAGCATTTCTGGAGTGCCTGCTACCTGCCCAGAAAGTTCTGGTTGCTTAGGGCTGAATAAGCCCATGCTCTCAACAGAGACGCTGTTGCCTTGTTCCCTCAGTTTACCATTCCCGTGTGTGCCACCCATTCACCAGCACCTGCGTCCCTTTCCCTGAGAACTTTCTTGGGCCGCTGGGGCCCCTCTGCTTCTGGACGGGGTTGGAAATGCCATAGACTGACAGGAGTTGGTGACTAAACACCTCATCTTCCCCGTCCTCAGTTGGGATAACTCTGAGGTATATTTTCTCTGTCACCCAAAGTTCCCCAGAGCTCCAGTTACCCATGGTGGTAACTTGCTTGATATCGCACCGTTATTCACTCCCTTTCCTTCCCTCTCTCCCTTTCCCATTCCCTCACTTCACCAATCCTGGACTTACCTCCCAAATAGACTTTCACTAGAATCCATCTCTGGGGATACCCAGGCTAAGATATTCAGGGTCTACAAATTCCTTTGATAGGAGTCAGTTTCTGAAGACATGAGGTAAAAAGTAAGAGAGGAAAGGATATAGACTAAATGGAGAGGTCTGGGAGGGCTTATTGGGAGAGTTTACATCTGAAGTCAGCTTTTAAGGACTGGGTATGGGTTTTGTTAGGTAGCTAGGACAGGGAAGGGCATCCCAGGCTGAGAAGACAGCTTATGCCAGGGCCTGGATGTGGGAGGCATATGTGGTATGTTTGGAAATGGTGAGTATCTGGTGGTTCAGTGTACACTGGGGTAGGATAGAGACTGTAAGGAGAGCTGGGCCTGATCAGGGAGGGTTTGAATGCAAGGCTGAGATGCACAGACTTTAGTTTGTGGGCAGTGGCGAGCCCTCCAGGTATCTTAGCAGTAGGGTAGCATTAGTCCGTTAGTATGAAAAAGCAAGAGTAATATACATGAGAAAAAGACATTGGGTAAGTATGTGGATATTGTGTCATCTCTAATTGCTGGAGAATTTCAAAGAGAAGCGAGAGAAGTGTTGGTAATCAGAGTGGTGTCCTGGGGAGATGGGACTTTAGTTGGACACTGAGGAATATATAGACTTTGGTTCAGGGAAGGTTGGAGTGGGGCTTCCCTGGCAGGAGGACAGCCTGTGGAAAGGCCTGAGGCAAGGAATGGTCTGGCATTAGGGACACAGCATGACCTGCATGGGTCCTAGGCAAATTTGCTTTTGTGGTCCCCTTCCTGCATTAAAAAAAACCATTAAAAATTATATTTTATGATTGTGCTTGGTGTAATGACACATATATTAATATTACATATTTAAACATTTTCCTCAGTGTTAATGTTCATTGTTTTCTTCTAATCTTAAAGGAAATTACATCATATTTGTGGTTGCCTAAAAGTCTTATGGGCCCAAGTGCTATGCTCACTGTGCCTGATGGAAAAGTTGATCCTGCCTGGCTCAAGGGGAGCACAATGATTTTATACACCTCTTGGAGGCTTAGCTAAGCTTTCTCTCAAATCTTCTCAGAGACCTGTAGAATTTTAGCGTGAGACAGAAACCTCTGAGTTCGTCTACCAGGCCCTGAGAGGCCAATAGACTGGAGGGCACCATACAGGATGGATGTTCCAAGTACCTCCAGTTGTCTGTGGCAGGGAAGCCTTGGAGGAGAGGAGTGAGGAGATGGAAAATAGGTCATGGAGCTCAAGGATTAGGTCCAGCTTTTTTATCTTCCTAAGGTCAGGTAAGCAGGCTCATCTTTGCTTATTTCCCCCTCATAAACCCCCATGAACTTAGCCTTCAAAAGGCGTGTCTCTCCTCTTCAGTGTTTCCCGGCTTTTGGCAACAGCCGTCTACTTTGTGCCAGTCTGCTGGCTATCCAGTGGTGCTGGAGAGGCACTGTCTCTCCAAAACGATTTTGAAGAAAAAGAGGTTTATTAAATGAAGTGATTTCATCTGGGGAAAAAAAAAAAAAGGCCTGTGGAAAGCAACCGTGGCGAGAAGACAGCCAAGGTTTTATTTTTTCCTTCTTTTCAAAAACAGTCAAAACACATGCAACATATACTTGTAAAAGGATCAAAAAAGGAGAGAAAATTGCAGCTGGCAGTTGTTTTCTCCACTATTATTTGGTTGTTCCTTAGCTTCCAGCTGTTGAAATGGCTAGTTTATAATAATGGGTATTTCGCCTCTGCTATTAGTGTGTTGTTTTTTTTCTCCAAATTTAAAATGAACTTGTGACTTCGTTTATCCCATATGCTGGGGAAACAGAGACACAGCTTTTCCTGTCTGTATGATTTTCGTTGTAAGGATGTACTTAAATTGCCGTGTAAGTACATGAAGTTAGGACTTTTGTGACTGGGGACATATTTTAATGGATAGATTTTTCCCGTTCTGACTCCAAAGTTAAGAAGCCGAGTTTGATAAGTGAATGCTCACTCCAAATACCAGTGCCACCATTTTATGGCTAGATCAAAGATTCATAAGTTCTCTTTTATGGATCCAAAATTGTGATTGGCTTGTCTTGGTCAAGATATCCCCTAGAATACAGATTCCATGATTAACTCTCTGTATCCTTCTCAAATGATCTTTCTTTGAAAATTGCGTTGATTTGTATGTGAGTATTTGGCTACTTAATTACAGACAACTTTCTCGATGGATGGAAAATCTAATTAATTATTTTAAAGGTCATTCAGGTATATCAGTAGACCAGTGTTATTTTGGGAACATGGGGCCAGCTCATGACTTCTTGTGACTGTGACCCAGTGCCAAGGGCAAAGCCAGTATGGTGTGATTTAATGGCAAAAGAAAAAATATATTTATCCTCAAAAAATGTCCCTCACCCTCCACACACACACTGGCCCATTTATAAAGCAGGTTGTTATCTGCTTGGGTTAAATTAGGATGTCACTCCCGGCTGTAAACACTGTAGCTTTGTATTATAAAGTCATAGACATTTAAAGTTGACAGGGACCTTCTCAATTCTTGTCTAACCTCTTTTATTCAACAGTCACAAAAACTGAGGTTCAGAGAGGGTCAATGAGTTGTCCAAGATCACAGCTTGCAGAAGAGCTGAACTTGACTCCATGTCTTCCATTTCCAAGTTTAGTGCCCTTTCTGGACTCTGGACTATACTGCCTGACCCCAAATCAGGAGGCAGTTGCTGAGTGACTTGAGTGAGGTGTTATGGGTTTTACAGAGATGAGTGCAACATTGTCTTCTCAAGAAACTGTCCATCAGTCTCCTGCAAGGGGTGAGGCCAAGGATACAAATAGTTACCATGTGCAAGGAAACTGAGTAGGTTTCATAGAGGTGGGTATGCTTATTGTGGATTTAATGAGGGAACAATCCCCTGTGATGGTGGGTATCAGGAAAGCCTTCATGGAGGAGGTGGTGCTGGCAGAAGGTCTGAAAGTATAGACAGGACTTTCCTAGGCAGCTGGAGTAGGCCTTACTGGACTGACTAGTATTAAGTGTTCAGGAGCACCGAAGCCTTAGAGGAGTTGGAAGTACCTGGTGGTTCTCCTCCGCCTTGGCTTTCAGCTCTGGGGGTGCTGGCCTGGGGAAGGGGAGGGCCATGCCTGCGTGTGTGTGCATGTGTGTGCACTGATCACCCCAGCCCAGGGGCTGCCTTTGCTGGATGCTGGCCCTGCAAGTACCACGGACGGAAGGGGGTTAAGCAGCGAGTGCAGCAGGCAATCTAGTGCCTGGGAGCAGAGGATGCCCAAAGCGTGTGGCTCCTGCCCGC
The DNA here is from genome assembly GCA_029593785.1 of Cabassous unicinctus. Lineage (NCBI taxonomy): Eukaryota > Metazoa > Chordata > Mammalia > Cingulata > Chlamyphoridae > Cabassous > Cabassous unicinctus. The sequence continues at coordinate 4,240 of JAQZBX010011681.1, read as the reverse complement.
TGCGCTGTCTGTTGCGCTCTGAGGCCGAGGTGGCCTGAGTGGAGGCAGCCCTGCGCCTCCTCCCTGGGAAGTCACCTTGTTTCCAAAGGTGCTGCCTCACGCCGTCTGGATGGAATCAAACCTGCCATCAGGAAGGCCATGAGGGACTTTAAAAAAAAAAAAACTCCTCCCTCCCCAGGGCCTGCTGGCACACACCCTCTAGTCTGCCCTGCTTTTCCGAATCTTTAAAATACGTTTTCATTAATTTTAACATACAGTGAAGGGAAGCAACCTGTGGCTTATAAATAATGGCAACAGCTTTATGGAAACACCAAAAAATCACCAGGGGCATGTAATAAGAAAGTTCTCCATCTCCAGGTGTGAAAACAAGCAGGCGATTACTCGTTGAGCAAGACCCTGTCAGCTTTTTTATTACAATACATTATTGGGTAATAGTTTTAAAATTATTTATAGAAAGAAATCGCGCTGTGTGGAGAATTCCATCATTTAATATGTTGTCTGTGAAGCTCATTAGCCTTTTTAGCCTAGGGGTTAGGAAGGAAAGCAGAGTTGGCTGTATTTTGAAGATTAAGCACTATATACACTTTTCGTCAGGGGGCTTGCTGACCTTGTGTCAAGTTGCTTCTTTGCGAGTCCTTCTGTGTCACGGCTCTGGTTTCCATGGTGTTTGCAAAAACCCAGCAACAGTTTGTTGTGCAGAATGAGCAGGCTCTCTCCTGTCCACGGATCCCCCAGGTGGCTGACCAGCAGGCACTGGCTCAGTTTGGGGAAGAAGCTATCGCCACCTCTCTTTCTAAATACAGCTTCCTGATTGGGGGGGATGTTCGTGATGTCAGATTGAGGTTGGGTCTGGAATCTGGGGAGGGAGACAAATATATTTCTGTCTCTAGCCATTCCTCTGCCAGGTAATGTGAATGACCCCAGGCCTCGGAGGTGGATAGAGCTGGGGTCAGACACTGGCCCCAGAATTGTGCATTTTGTCCTTTGTTCCTCGCAACCAGGCTAAGAAAAAAAAAAAGTAAATGAAAGGGAGTCATTAGGAACAAACCCAATAGGAGGAGGAGAGTTGTGACTTTAGTGCAGTGATGTTGGGATAGAAAACTTCTGTAAGCCTCAGTTTCTCGGCCTGAAAAGTGGGACTTATGGCGTGTGCCGCACGGGTTTTCATCAGGATGTAATGAGATCATGGAAACAAGGTGCTCAGAGTGGTGTGCGGCCCCTGTTCTTGTGAGTGGAAGTGCTAGAATTTGAAGCCAGGCAGCCTGGTTGCAGAACCATTTTCCTTACGCTGTGATGCCTCCCAGGACTACAAAGCGGAGGTCTTGAACGGCGCCGTGAGCGATGGGGAGAACCTTGGCAGGCAGAGAAGATGGCCTTTGCTCTCTGGGGTGGGAGCGAGGAGGATAGCAGCCCCAGTGCCGGTGAGAATGAGTATGGGGCCTGCCCTGTTTTTGCCTTTATTTACCCATTCAGTTTACAGACGGTCAGGCACCTGTTAGCATCCAATCCCTGCTGTGCATGAGGGAAACAGAGATGGCTAAGGCAGTCCCTCCCTCAAATCGGTGGGAGTTGGGAGAAGACAGTGAAGAGAATGGCATCATTGATCTGGAGGATTTGTCCTGCAGAGCTTAGAGACCGTGCTAATACCCTTCCAGGTGCTTGCTAAACGTCAGGCATGGCTCCAGACACGTCACATATCTTAACTCATTTAATCCTTGCAACCACCCTAGGAAACAGGTGCTATTAGTATGCCCATTTTATAGAGGAGGAACTGAATTCAAGAGATATTTAGTAACTTGGCCGAAGTCATAGACTAGCAAGAGCCAGAGCCAGAATGCAGAGCTGGGCAGTCTGGTCCCAGATTCCTGCCCATATCCCTTCGCTGTGTGGCCTAATTGTACGGGGCTAATTACGGACAGTGCCAAAGCTAATTAGGGAAGTTTAATTTACTAGGAAGCAGAAGGACAGTATAGGTTCAAGATTTATTTACCCAGCTATTCTGCATATCCTGCTTGGCATTAGCTGGACAAATCTGACAGCAGTGGGGATGATTTCATCTGAAAGGTTTTGTTCAGTTGGTCATGGAGGTGCTGTTTGGGCATAGAGAGCCCTTTGCTAGCAGTGTGTATGACCAAGCATCAATGCAGAACAAGTTCAGCCCCTGAGACATGGAGATACTTCTGTGTGAGGGGGTGATAGTAGGTTCTTAGATTTAGGGAGGCTCAGTTAGAAAGTTTTGGGAGCTCACTTGATGATAGATAGCTCAAGGAGTCACTCCTCAAAAGAATCCCATTAAGCTTTTTGGAATCCTTAGCACATTTTGTAAATTTGTTGCTAGGGTTAAAAAGAATAGAGACTGCAGCTTTTGAGGGGTACCTGTGGGATCAGATATCTTTCTTCTCTTCCTGGGATATGCAGCCTGGAGAGGGTTCCCCGTGGATCTGGAGAATGGCTCCAATTTCTTCTGTGTCCCTGTATGCTTCCTGACCGCATCTGAGTAGGCAGGATTTTAAAAACTTGATTTTCAAAAATGCATTGTCCCTGAATGATTCATAAATCTCTGTCTCTCCCTCTTTCTTTCTGAAAGTCACCGTCACCTTGACCAAATTCCTTGCAGTGACCTGAGTCTGGTATGTCAGTTTTCTTCTGCTTTCAGGTTTGCATCTCCTCGTGGCTTGGATCTCGGGCGCTTGTCCTCCCCTGCACACAGGCCACCCCCACATTCACAGGCATGATGTCTGGGAAATACATTCCTTTGGAAAGCGTCTTCCCATTCAGGGGCGACTCCTCAGATACCCTCAGAACACCTCTGGGTCTGAAAGTGCTTCCTCAAGCAGACCTAGATTGTACACCGTCCTCAAGTGGCCCAGGTTTGAGATTGCTCATAAGAACTGTTTTCTGTTTATGACAGATGTTTGACTTAATAACGATTTGTCATATTTTTTCCTCTGAACACCTCCGAAGTGTCCTTTGTGATGAACATGACTTAGAAATGTTCTGAGAAGCTGCATGTGCAGAAAGTCAGGTGTTTCCCAAGGAAACAAAGGTCAGAGGTCACCTGGCCAGTAATGTCAGTAACCCTGGTATAACAATTGGCAAGAATCCAAGAGTTTGTCTGATGCCAAGTCTGTGCCATAGCCCCTCCGATCCAAAACTCCCCATGCATTTTACAGATGAGGAATCCAAAGTACAAAGAAGAAAAAGTGACTTTCCTAAGAATAGTCCCATGGCTGGTCAGTGGCAGAGCTGCATCTGGGATCTTTCTCTGCCTTCTAATCCCTCACATAGTACCACATCCTAGTCTGCGCATCTGCCTGGCACTATGAATTTTTAGTGCAAACTCAAAAGGGCAAAAGAATGAGAATAGAAAAATGAAACGGCCTCACCAGGGTTTTATAATCCCAGTCATCGTATGTGCTCCGTAAACTCTTATGACTTAATGAATCCCGACCAGGTAATGCCTCGTCTCCTTGGGTGCTGCTTCCTGCAGTGGCATGTGTGGCCTCCAGAGACGCTCGTGAGGGTGGGTGCCTGGTCTGTTTTGTTTCACTAGAGTAATTTCCAAGAGGGAAGGGACCTTGTTCTGTGTGTGGTCTAATTCCCCTCACATCCAATAACTTTAAAACTAACCAAATTAATAATGTAGGGAGAAACAAATGGAACCACTCTTTAGATGTTTAAACAGCAATATTTCTGTCTCTGACTTGTAAATCTTTCATAGGATATGAGATTTGACAATAAACAAAAAATGCCAAGTGGCTGGAGTCTTGGTTCTTTTTTACTATTTTAGGTTCAGTGGTTCTTGCCTGACATTGCCATCCTCAGATAAATGTATTTGGTGAGGTCCTACTTTGTACTGGGCATGTGTCTTCAATACTGGGATGTAAAGTAGGGCAATATATGGTCCTTGCTCTTTAAGGAGTTCCACTCTGGTGGTAGACAGGGCATGTGTATGGAGGATGATGAAAGTGAATACGGGTCAGTATATGCCAGATGCCAGCCCGCTTCTATACGTCATCACTGCTCTAGGCGTTCAGAGAAGGAATAGACGATGTGTAGAGCTAATTGCTCTTCAAACTCGGAAACTCAAGCTATGGAATGTTTTTTACCCTGATGGAACATGGGGGGCTGAATCTTGGCTCCTGTAGGAGACAATCTAGATTTGAGGGTAGTCATTGAAGATCACCAGTTAAGGTAAAAAGACAAAGCAGGGAAGCGGGTGTGGCTCAGTGGATAGAGC